>NDFZ01001633.1:0-14490 GCA_002192655.3 Mamestra configurata | reverse complement strand
GGCAAGGAATTACAATCTTTAGCTATACTCAACATGAAAGTAGGTATTCTCTAAACGTTTTGTACGTATGGCTGGTATGAGTGTTTCTATAGATAAGGACCTCTGGTTCAACATACTCCCAGAACTAGCTGTTCAATGTGTGTTGTCTATCAGTGAATTTTGCATCGATGGAACATTTAGATTATAACTTGGTTACAGCCATGAGGACACTAGGACCAAAAATAGTTGTATTTTGTTGAATTGGGAAGGTAAAAATTACAAAAATACATGCTTATTAACAAGTTCAGCAGTAAAAACTGGACAGTAAACTAATTAGAAATTATATTCGTAAAAGATGTTCAAGTAGGCAGTTAATAAATATCGAGCAGAAATATGACTGAATGGGCAGTTATTAGTGGGTAGTTAAAATCGGAATCAGTCGGCAAGAAATCTAAATTCAAATAATAATCAATTTCAACATTCCATCCTCGACGATGGAACCCCGCTGCGCCCCGAGCGAGGCTCGAATTTCTGTTTGCAAGGTTTAAAGGAACCTAACATGAATGGCATGACGGGGCCTAAGAGCGCTCGCTTTGCTCGCTCACTCTAGCTCCCGTCATACCATTCGAAACTAATCTATCCGTGTCGGGGTGCCCTAAGCTACCATTGCCTAGATTTGCCTAGCCAGGTAGCAGAACATGGGGTTCTGCTACCTGGCTAGGCAAATCATTAAACTGCCCATTCCATCATTTTACTGGCCATTCATTTATTACGCTGCTAAATAATTTTTGAAACTGAATTTAGTATGAAATAACCACAAAATTTTATTTCTATTACTGTTCATGTTTTACTACTGTAGTAATGTATCAAGTATCAACCGCCAGAAACTAAAACTAACTGCCCATTTAATTTATTCAAAAAAATAAATGGGAAGTTGATAAATATGGCGCATGAAAATCCGTTCAGTAGTTTTTGAGTTTATCGCGAACAGACAGACAGGCAGACGCGGCGAGGGACTTTATTTTATAATAAGTAGTGAAAATGACATTTTTGCGCTGTTCCTGCACGTTCCCTATTTCCTTGTGGTGGCATTGATGCAGAGGTATGCGGTACAGAGAGTAAAGTCCCGCATACCTCCACTGAAAATGGGAGGATGATGAGAAGCTGAGGATGCTGACCAGGAATGCGCGTCAGCTGCATGCTGGTGGTTAAGATACCCGTAGTTACCGTGGATACTGGCTGGCTGTGTGACTCGCTGCTCGAGAGCTTGAGGTCAGGATGAGGAGTGATGATGACGTCACGATGAGATGGTTGCACGAAGGTTGCGTGTTCAGATTACGTCGGTGTCACCAGTATAGAGGTATGCGGTACAGAGAGTAAAGTCTACACCAGTGAAAATGGGAATATCGTCCGACCAGACAGTTGTTGTGTCTGGTGGGCAACTGCCCGATAGTTGATATTCGGACTGTTGTATATGTATATTCAAATCGCACGGAGAACTTTGCTTGCGTGATGCAGGATTTCGTTGTTAGTTCATCGTAGATGGCGCTGCTGTTCTTTTTGTTGCAGTACAAATTTCGTTTCTTAGCTACAACCTTATTACCTAACTAGATTAATAGAGTTGGCCAACCACAGGTTAATTATAAATAAAAAATACTGAGTAAGTAATTTTCGCAGTTATTGTCATCTCTGAGCAGAGGTAGGTTTATGGTGTAACTTATTGTAACAGGAAAAATATCAATCACGTCTTTCAACTTGGTATAATTCATTCCCATAATAATAACTTGTTTGTTCTGTAATAGCTGCAATAAATCTGCCCAACTATGTTGTGATCGGATTCCAGTCTGACCGGATGGAGCTGAGTAGGTATCAGTATTTTACATAGACCGACTGCCTATCAGTAAATGATAAAAAAGATCGGAATAGGTAGACTATATTTACCTAATGTTCAAGGAAGTTAGTAACATAGAGTTGATAAAATTAAAAACCCGAAATCATAAACATGACGATAGTATCCCGGGGTTTAAGAAATTGCAAATGATTTATTGTGCTTTGAATACATTTGAAGAAAATTATTATACTGAAGTATCTTTTTCAGTATAATAATTTCCCTGAGAAGAAACACCGAAAAAAACTCAGAGGTCCAAGTCTTTTTTAAAGTCCATACAATCGTACTAGTCAAATCATATGAGAACTGAAAAAAAATGTAGGTTAATGTCTGAAGTGGTCTTTTGAGAAAAGTACTACACAGATTTGAGTGGACCTGTCCAGACAGTGCAAGCATTTGTCAGTTTGTCAAAGCAGTTGTCAGTAAACTTTAAGGAGTTCAACGATTTGACGAACAATTCCAAAGTAAGGACATTTGGGTAGGCCGCATAAAGAACTCAAACTGCCAGACTAACATGAAATGAAATGAACCCCTAATATTGCGATCTACATGGTCCTCACATTCACAATACGTTATAATAATCCCACGTAATATGGTAAGATTTTTTTTCTCGTCTAAACCACTATCAGGTGACAGGTATGTATTTTACAGTCGCCATTTTTTTAAATAACAGTAATAAAACCTGGTTTTAATTACTCTGCCCCATAGGTGATGAGCATTATAATTATAAATAACAATCCGGGAGTGCCGGCAGAAGTGAAAACTTGAACATTAACGTTGTGCATTTTGATATTTTGGAATGGTTAGGGATTAATTTCGCACGAATTGCTTTAATTATCAGTATAAAAGTACTATCACTTATGTGGTAAAATACAATATTCATTTAGTGCGCTATCGTACGTAGGTACACAAACATGACAATTTATATTACATTAAAAATTTAACAATTCAGAACTTTCCTTCCGTCTTACGAATTTTCGATCAGGTCACGTGTCCTGACGCGAGTTTAACATTTTTTACCCATCCCAAAAAGTGCACAACGGTCAACGCCGCTAAAGAAGTTTTCACATAAATATTGTTGCCAAAACTAAGTGTTTGCCTCCCGTCTTCGCTAAAATGGTTCAGACAGACTGATGTTGCCTGACGCTGGTTTATTATTAATGAATCTTAAAAAAAATGAATAAAGCAAATAACGAAATCTAGTCCTTTCAACGATGTGTCTCATCTACTCGTTACACAGAAGTAGTCTGTGGCCCATTTGGCGCCGTTACGTCTGAAATTTTAATCAATAGTATGTCTGCCATGTCTGGGATGCTGGGCCAATCGGATTTTTATTATGAGGGTAGATTAGAGGGCCAGACAGTAGGTAATTGCCCTTAAAAGAGGTGCCATGGATTTTTTTTTCTCTTTTAGACATGGGCGTGCAGTAGGCTACAGTTAGGGTAGGCCAGCCCATACAAAATGCCCAAAAAAAAAACTCACCACGTTATTTAGGGTTGAAATCACTGATACTAACGATGCGAATTTTGAAAGTGGGTGAAATATTTTTTTTAGGCATTTATTTATGGGCTGGCCCTTACTGTAGCTTGTAGATCAGTGCGAGTTAAGAAAACACATGTACGCAAGCAAGACTGGTAGCCGGGTTGGTGGTCTTGCAAGCTGAGAATTAAACCCTTGCTAGCCAAAAAAACTCTCATTCACTAATTTTTATGGCCGACACACCTTTCAACTGTGTTGTTTATTTAATGGTTTACTCAGAACTGTTCGACATTAATTGATAGAAGCTGTAGCTCAATGGTTAACCTGTCTGGAGGTCGTGAATTCAATGCACACTAGTTGAATACTTTTTATGCTTGCAACTATTAAGCCGGCCAGCCGATCGATTCTGTAAACATGTCGAAGTGAAGGCTTGGGTGAAGTGATCACGTGGTGAGCTGTCAATCCATATTATCAAGATGGAATGACGCTCACTTCGTGATCCCGTGACATCTTGATTGTATGGATTGATAGCTCACCTCGTGATCCCTTCACCCAAGCCTTCACTTCGACATGTTTACAGAATCGACCGGCTGTATAGTTGTGAAAACGCTAGCCTATCCATGTGATGATGATGAAGAGATTAACTGCTTACTAGGGAAAATATACAAACACAAAGTTCCCTAAGAAGTCGAAAAGTAATTTATTCAAATTAGGCTGAGTGCCAGCACTTTTTGAACGTCGACGTTTACAAAAAGACAGTCCTCTAAAAACGCCCGCCCGTCACCGTTTACATTTTTAAAAAACTTCATTTAAGGGGACTCGGTCAACAATGACGATGTTGCCCCGGAATTCTAATTATGATTCAACTTTTATGGCTAGAGACATCTTAACTCACTAAAATCTTATCTAAAGGTATTAAAATATGGAGTGGAAGCAGGCTATGCACACAACTTCCTGGACCCTTCTGAAAAAAGGAAGTCCAAGAAGTAAGGATGGAAATAAATCGTAACTTTTGGAGAGGCCTAAGTAAAAGCGTAGGTATGGGCGGATATAAATAAATCACATATAGTTATATACTATATATATATATGTACCTTTAAACGAGCAATTCTTGTATATACATATGTATATATATAATCTGAATCTCGGAAACAGCTCCAACGGCTTTCATGAAATTTAATATGCAGGGAGTTTCAGGGGCGATAAATATCTTCTTCTTCTTCTTGGGACAACTCACACACGGTCATCCGATCCCAAACTAGGCAGAGCCTGTGCTATGGCAACCAGACAACTGATAAACATACTTATACATATATTTCTAAATACATACATATTATAGACGAATTACACCCAGACACAGAACAAATGATCATGCTCATCACACAAAGATTTGTCCTGGGTGGGAATCGAACCGATCTAGCCAGGTTACATTTTTAAAAAAGGTTTACTAAAAAAAAAAACGAGCAAAGCTCGGTCATCCAGGTACATATCCTTATATTGCACTGCGTATCTCCAAATGCTTTTCGCTGCTGAGCCTCATTCCGAACACTGCAATTAGGTTAGTCCGTTTTAACCATTAAATGTGCAAATTTATTTGATGGAATGTGCCCGATCACCATATTATGTATGACTACCCATAGGAGGCAGGTTATATTTGTAACTGCTGTATGAGCATAGCTACTGCAATATCAAGAGGTTGATTTAAAATTTATTTATTATTGGAACACTGGGTGACCATCTCAACATTACGAGTTTCCTCCGTGCCTCGGTAAGCACGTTAAGCCGTTGGTCCCGGCTGTCATTTGTAGATCTTTGGCAGTCGTTACGGAATGTCAAAAGCCAGTAAATCTGACTCCAGTCTTGCCAAGAACTACCGTGTTACCCAGTTAACGGGTTGTGGAGGTCTGGTAGGCAGCCGCTCCACGTAAAATACTGGTATTTAGTTGAATCCGGTTTGACTGGAAGCCGACGCCAATATAGTTGGAAAAAGGCTAGGCAGATGAGGTGATGATTGGGACACTCACAATTAACTTTTATTAATCTCATCTACACAATTTTTTTAACGCTTTCAGTCTGTTGGTAAAATCGAACCGTTCAGACAAGTTGTAAGTAGGTGCGTCATATAAAGTGGCTCCCAGGCCCTTATCATGGTTTCAATTAGCGAGACAATTGGCTAATAAATTAAGCCACTTACCACTTATAAGCATGAGATGTAATTGGTGTTTAACACCCTGCCATATTATAAACCGTGCCACAAAAATGTGATTGCTGATTCGCAGATATTTATAGGGATCCCCAATAGTACAGAACTAACCAGGTCTTCTATCGATTTTATGAAATGCGGATCCATTTATAAAAAAATATTTATTTATTTATTTAAACTTTATGGACAATAGTAGTACATGGGCGGACTTAATGCTTCAAGGCATTCTCTACCAGTCAACCTTTGGGTTATAAAGACTATTCTGTGGTAGGTGTACAATGAATAAAAATAAGATTTAAAATTGAATTTTAACATTTCGGAAAGAATATACAGATAATATATATATAATACTAATAAAATACATATTTGTGCTAAAATAATATACTAATAAATATGATATATAATAATCATACTGATTAAGAGAATTAATAATAATCATGACGAAGAACATCTAAGAATGACAAGCTTTTAAGTAGTGTTTTCGGATTTTATGCTTAAAGGAAAATTTAGATTCAGCCTTCTTGATGTGAAGGGGTAGCAGNTTGAATTTTAACATTTCGGAAAGAATATACAGATAATATATATAATACTAATAAAATACATATTTGTGCTAAAATAATAAACTAATAAATATGATATATAATAATCATACTGATTAAGAGAATTCATAATAATCATGACGAAGAACGACTAAGAATGACAAGCTTTTAAGTAGTGTTTTCGGATTTTATGCTTAAAGGAAAATTTAGATTCAGCCTTCTTGATGTGAAGGCATATTCCAGAGTTTAATTGTAGGAATAGCGTAGGAAAAAAATGTGTAATGAACATTCAGTTATAGTGATAAATAAAATGACACAATGTACCTAAANATAGCGTAGGAAAAAAATGTGTAATGAACATTCAGTTATAGTGATAAATAAAATGACACAATGTAAGAAAAATCATAGACTTGTACGCGTACTTGTGGCACGCTTCTGGGACTAACCAAATAGATCTCTTCACCCAAGCCTTCACTTCGACATGTATACATAATCGACCGGCTGGTATTCAGCTGTATTCCATTGAACTAGAAGCAAACCATATTTATGAGTCTTTTTATTCTTTTTTCTAATTTAATTTAATGTATAATTTAATTTAAGCATGTTTTTGCTTGTTTTATTTGTTAAGTATAAAATGTATAATTTTTTTTTTACAAACGTTATAATAATTTGATTTGTATTATATNCCAAATAGATCTCTTCACCCAAGCCTTCACTTCGACATGTATACATAATCGACCGGCTGGTATTCAGCTGTATTCCATTGAACTAGAAGCAAACCATATTTATGAGTCTTTTTATTCTTTTTTCTAATTTAATTTAATGTATAATTTAATTTAAGCATGTTTTTGCTTGTTTTATTTGTTAAGTATAAAATGTATCAATTTTTTTTTACAAACGTTATAATAATTTGATTTGTATTATAGATTGGTTTATCCAGCGGCATTTACTGTCGGTTATCTTGTATGTTTAATATGTGGAATGCAATATTGTAAACGATCGTTTGGACCGACACTTTTAGTAAATATGTATATTGTAGCTGTTTATTGTCCCATGAAATAAAATACAATGTTATGGATGTTTAAAGGTTTGGCATATTGATTTATGGGCTTGGTTTAGTTAAAGACAAAAAATCTAGGACAATCGTTACGGTTTACGGATAGGAGACTGAAAGTCTGGACAGCCAGACGAACTGTAAACAGTCGTAAATTCTTGGTAGTAGGAACACTAATCGGGTGTTTTTCAATCGGGAGTCACTGGCCCCTAATCTCTTACTTCTGGTTAAAGGTAGATACGTTATTGAGATCGGCCGTAATGCACTATATTCGTGGCAAAATCAAAAATCAAATCAAAAGTCATTTATTCAAATTAGGCTGAGTGCCAGCACTTTTTGAACGTAAAAGTTCTACATAAAGACAGTTCCCCAAAACGCCCGCCCGTCACCAATTCCNCCAGCACTTTTTGAACGTAAAAGTTCTACATAAAGACAGTCCCCCAAAACGCCCGCCCGTCACCAATTCATAGTGTGACAATCTAAGAAGTCGGATTTGACAACTGAGTAGAGAGGGATAGAATATCGCTTTACCACTAAGTGCGACAGAGATTTAGTATTATGTCTCTTTCATACTTACTAGTAAAGCAATGTTGT
Organism: Mamestra configurata; assembly: GCA_002192655.3. Lineage (NCBI taxonomy): Eukaryota > Metazoa > Arthropoda > Insecta > Lepidoptera > Noctuidae > Mamestra > Mamestra configurata. The sequence goes on along the minus strand of NDFZ01001633.1, from coordinate 6,754 downwards.
ATCCTGCTGTCAAATCCGACTTCCTAGATATAATCTAGGAAGTCGGTCGTTATAATGAATACAGGCATTTTTTTTTAAGGATGGAAAATCATCAAATGACTTCTTCCGCTTTGGGTGGAGCGGAAGGGCGTGTCAGACTCTTACTGACTAAAAACCCATCCGTGTTCCTTCTAAAGCCACCCAACGCTCGCCGTCGGCAGGGTCTTTTATCCCTGGATTTTTCCCTTGGAATAATTTCCGACATTGACGTGGGCGAAGCCGCTGGCATAAACAAGTCTCATTAATATTAATGAGTACGAAATGTATATAATGAGTAAAAAATATTCCACCTTATGAACTGTTCTACCCGTAAAACAGAACAGGGTGTGACACCACCATGGGTGTGCCTATCGATCAGCCACCGTTGCCATAGCAACCCATACAATTATCGCGTGGGTGCCGAGTGGCGATGGTCTGATTGACACGTGTTTACGCAAACCATATAGTTTGCGTTAAGTGACTTTAATCATGCCTCATGGGACGGTAAACAGCGTTGGAGAGTTGGAGAGTGATTATTGTGTTATAAATAGAAGTTATTTACTGTAGAACTGGTATTTTTGGAAAACAAGATAAAGAATAATAATGAACGTGTTAGATTTACATTGGAATTAATAAAAAACCGGCCAAGTGCATGTTGGACTCTCACACGCAGGGTTCCGTACCAAAAACCGAAAAAAACACGTTTCTTGTATGGGAGCCCCCTTTAATTTATTATTTATTGTTACAGTGGCAATAGAAAGACACACTCTGCGAGAATTTCAACTGTCCACCTATTACGATTCTTGAGATACAGCCCGCCCACAGACAGACGGACGAACGGACAGTGGGGGCTTAGTAATAAGATCCCGTTGGTTACCCTACGGGTACGGAACCCTAAAAACTTGAATATTTGTTGTTTATAAATAGAGATGTAGCACCAAAATTAAAGAGTCGTAAAAATGGTGCGGTCACTAAACAGGTTTAATTTTGATATTTACCATGGATGGGTGGTTTACACTAGATTTTTCCTACAGAATTACTTTGAATTATCGGAAGTGATGACAATTTTTCAGGTTAGCTATTTCGCATCCCTAATAGGTTATTCACAAATACGTCACTTTCTACATTATTCGACGCATTCTCGATAAATATATCTATCAGTCGAAAGACGACTGATATATTTAACTATCTTTTGCCCGCGACTTCGTACGCGCATATCCCGTGTAGTTTCCCGTTCCCTATAGCCTTCCTCATGAATGTGGTTCAAAAAGATATTTCCAAATCCGACTAGTAGTTCCAGAGATTAGCGCGTTCAAACAAACAAACTTTTCAGCTTTTAATAATAGATTAGAACTCTAAATTTATATCGTATTGCTATAGTTTGGTTAGTAATGATAATATGAACTATACTCTATCCGTTTAGGTAGTTAACTAAAGGTAAACAATCTTGATGTGTCTTTTTACACAAATTCATATTAAACAAATAAACTACTTTTCAAACTTATGGTTCAATTGATTTAGTATTCGTTACTGTTGTATTTACTTTGGTTTTTACATGCATTTTATTTTTAAACTCAGTTTTTAAGTAAAAAGTTACATCAAGATTGTTTACCTTTAGTTAACTACCTAAACGGATAGAGTATAGATAGGTATTTAGGTACTAAACACCACCACCAAATCCATTAGCAGGATGTTACAACGGATAACCTTATCATTTATTTAGCTAATGAGCACTATTATTGCAATAATAAATGCGTGACGGTTATTTATATTAGTTTTTAATGGGAAGCCCCCTTGTATCGTAAGAATGACGAATGATAGGTAACCTACAAATACTAGAACGGCTAGGCCAGCACCCATAGTCGATGACTATGGATGCCACAAGGGATCAGCTGATTCGTACGATACTTTATTGAAATGTAAGCAGATAATATTATGCTGTGTTTTGATACGTATTTTCAGATCAGCAGAAAGCGAAAGAACGCGAACTATAGGTACTTAAGTGAAATGTTTCGAAATTATTAATGTTTGCTGTGAGTTAGCGTTTTAGAGATCTTTGCTATGATTTATAATGGCTGTCATTTATATTTAAAAAAACTCACCCAAGCCTTCACTTTGACATGTTTACAGAATCGACCGGATAGTACCATAGACCTGTCAAAACAGCGAAAGACACATGAGTGGGTCCAGTTTCTCATTTGGACTTTTGGATAATTAATTTCATGTAAACCTGGAAATAAAGCTTTCATTCAGAGAAAACAAAGACCAATGTCCAAGTTTCCAATTTAACTATCACACCAAAACAGATAAATTGTAGACCAGACAGCTAATTGGTCGACAGTTTATGTCAGTCCACAATTTCTCGGAATGACTTCGAGAGATTATAGACTGTCAAATTTTGATGCGTAAAAAGTATTCCAAATGTTCAGTTGACAATTTATCGATAGTTTACAATCTCTCAAGTTATTTTATAATCTTACGGAGTTTGCTATTTTCCGGTGACACATACACATGTTAGTCGCCTTTCGTTGTTCGTGTCATAATTTTCTATCTATCTAGCCTATTTTGTTCCCTCTCTTATTAATAAACATAATTTTATTAAGAAATAATTTATGATGCGATACACGCTAGGTGTTTCAATTAGCATCAAACTGAGATGCGACCTTGTGCAGTTTTGATACAAAGACCAGTAGACGATTGAAGCACAGTTTTAATAGTATATTGTATACATAATAATGTGATGTGCATGCATCGCTCGTTTTCATTATGACAGAACCGGTTTGATTTGATTGGTGGACATTTTTGGGTAAAGGTGTTTATTATATTTCGGTTAAGTTTTTGTTTTAAAAAAAATATATTTTAAGCAATCTGAAATTAACATAAGTACATTAAAATTGAATGTTTAAAGAGTAAAAAAATAAATGAGCCAGATTATTTAGTCGGGTTTTCAACTTTGCTATATGTAAGCATCTGGCAAAGTTAAAAACCCGACTAAATTATTATTTTGAAAAAAATGAGAAAGAATATATTTTAGGCAAGTTTATTTTTTTTTATATTTATATATATATATTTTTTTTAAAGAAACGTTCCTAAATCACGCTTGAGCTGGTATGGGCGGTGATGCGAAGGGGTGCGGCTCATATCAGATAAAGTTATTTGGTATATTTTCATTTCAATAACGTTCACATGATGTAATAAACGTGAGTAAACTGAGAGTAAACTGTTCGTATACCATTTATATACTCTTAAACTTATTTCGTATAACGTTATTGGACGCTAGTCGCCTGAGGCGACCAGCAAGCCGAAGCTGCGGAGGTGAGCATGGGTGCCAATCCTTTGTTCCGTAAGGGCGAAGGGGTTGCACTTCCTGCAGCGCCGGAGACGATGCAGAAGCAACTTTAGTGTTTTGAGGTTAGGTTACAATAATATGTTTTTCTCAAGAACGGTGCATTGGGTGCGTCTGCGTAACTGATCATTATATCAAATAAAGTTGTTATATCATGTAAATATTAGAGATTTTGTAATTATATCATATATTACTTACCCGATGCGAAGACCTGAAGATGAGATTCCCTACATTTTGATAAGTGTTGGACTTTGACTGTTGTTGAGATGAAATAGTCAATTCTACTAATTGTTAGGGTTCTGTACCCGAAGGGTAACTAAAGGAACCGTATTACTACGCCTTCGCTGTCCACCCGTCCGTCTGTCTGTCAGCGGGCTGTTTCTCAAGCACCGAATTAGGTGGACAGTTGACATTTTCACAGAGTGTATATTTTTATTGCCGCTGTAACAAAAAATAATAAAAAAATAAAGGGGGCCAAGTAACATACAAGAAACGTGAACGTGTTTTTTTTTGGGTTTATGGTACGGAATCCTTCCCAAAATCCCATGCAACGTTTGCATTCGCAACTCAGACGCAATATATCAAAAACACCTTAATTTTCCTAAATTTATGACAAATTGCGACTGACCCTCCTACTACTACTTGAAATTGGACGCTTTTTATGTACGTACATTGAACTTCAGATTCCCCACCCTCCACTTTCCGGTAATTAACCCAATCGATAGCATCGATGACGTCAGATTCGATTCGACAACATCAATTAAATTAGGTACGACTATATCGAAAACATATATTGTATCTCCAATTATAGCTACTGTAAAGTTGGACCTTAATAAAAATGTCAGCATAGAAGACGGGGCCCGCTAAGGCTTGCGCCTGCCAGGGTTGCGGAATTTGTTCGATAGAGTCACCGCGGCCCTGGAACGCAAAGGGCTTTAGAAGGAACACGGATGGGTTTTAGTCAGTAAGAGTCTGACATACCCTTCGCTCCATCCAGAGCGGATGAAGTCATTTGATGATTTCCCATCCTTAAAAAAAAACATAATCTACCCACAAAAAAATATAAATTTTATTTTGGTTTCCATGGTATTATTACAAATGTTAAAACAATTTTGTCGGGGTTGTTATCGTCTTATTATTAAGTCGCTTCCCGCTGTCTGTCCCTATGTATGCTTGGATCTTTAAAACTACGCAACGGGCTTTGATGCGGTTTTTTTAACAGATAGAATGATTCAAGAGGAAGGTTTATATGTATTTATAATACATGCATAATATAGTAGAGAAACACTGATAATTTTAGAGGTTTCCAATGTGATGTCGTAAATAAACACATTTTTTGCGCTTACATTGCAAACGCTGGCTGAATCCTACGAGATAAAGTACTAGGTACAGTATTACAGTTCAAAATAATGTACTACAGTATTGTACACCTTAACAGAGTCTACAAAACAGTTTGCTATGGTATATGTCAATCTCTTATGAATAACCCACAATAACCGTTTTTATCCTTTACTTTCTTTTTATATTTTCCCAATTATATTGGGTCGACTTCTAGTCAAACTGGATTCAGCTGAATACCAGTATTTTCCGTGCAGCGGCTGCCTTCCAGACCTCCACAACCCATTAACTGGGTAACACGGTACTCCTTGGCAAGACTGGTGTCAGATTATCTGACTTCTGACTATCCGTAACGACTGCCAAAGATCTACAAATGACAGCCGGGACCAACGGCTTAACGTGCTTTCCGAGGCACGGAGGAGTCTCGGTATGTTAAGATGGTCATCCATCCACAGACCAACCTCGGCAAGCGTTGCTTAACCTTGAAGATCGACCCGTGCGGCTGTTTGCTCCGTGCGCTTCGTAAATAATGGCTTGTTTACGAAGCGATTTTAAGCAATACAGCATTAATCCTAATCCAATGATACCTTAAATACATTGTGCACTGAATATAAATCAATATGGTCCGTAACAGCATGTAATTTAAATTAATATTTTCGAAGATATTACAGTTTTAAAATGCAGGGACATTGCGGTTGCGGCGATACCGGCCGACGGCGCGTGCCTTTAAATAGCGTTCAAGTTATGTGCTCAAGATGATTTCGCGAAAACACTGACATATGACAGTGTTCCATGTTACTAAACATGGAACCAGAGTTCTAAAACCGTAGTATATTTAGTATCAGCATTGCACCCGTGCGAAGCCGGGGCGGGTCGCTAGTCCAGTCTAACCGGATGCAGCTGGATACTATGGTATTTCAAACACTTTTTACAAAAAGGAGTCGGTTCAAAATACAACTGACTTCTAAATAAAAAACACTAGTAACTTGAGAAAAATGACTTTGTTTACGGAAATCGGTGTTTCTGGTTATTTTCTTCGTATTGAAATGGAAAGGTCTTGCAATGTTTATTAATCGACTTCAAAAAAAGGAGGAGGTTCTCAATTCATCGAAATCTTTTTTATGTACATATGTTCCCCGATTATTCAAAGTCACCTGGACCGATTTTGAATTTTTTCTTTTGTTTGAAAAGGTATACTTCCTAGGTGGTTCCATGGTCATTAAGTCTGGATGTGATGATATGATCCTCGAGGAATCGAGGGAACTCTTCAAAATTTATAGGCACACTTGAAGCGATTTGGGGATTTTGTTTTAATAGTATTTTCTCGGAGTGATCCCATTTCAATTTGGTGAAGATCTGAAGAAGAACTTCGGAGATAGGCAACGGAACTCTTCCATAAATTATGAAAAATGGACCAGGATTGCGAAAACCAGTTCATAACATAACATTACGCCGGTACGCTGTGAAGGGGTACGCACATGTGTACAGGTCTCCCTGGTACCCATACATCACCAATTATGTTCCATGATTTTAGATTTATCTATTTGTGTGTGATGCTCAGGGAAATTTGAAGGCGTCTTATGAAACCTCATGAGGAAAGCTTTCAAAATAATCGAGAACTGGTGTGCAAAACAACAAAAAACAACTATTCAATAATATACCAGAGGATATAAAGAAGTGTGACAGCTTAAACATATTTAAACAAAACTGAAAACACAATGTACGTCGCCAACACCCTGAAGGCAAATATCATACTATTTAGATGTAAGAACCATATATCTCAGAAATGAACTGTTAAGTTTAAGAGAATAAAATTCTTTAAACCCAAAACACGAACTATCGGTCAACCGCTCCAAAACAGAACTAGTAATGTTTACTAACAAGAGAGTCCTTGGTCCTCATAAACTATTGAAACTTTTTAGTTCGGTGTTGAAAAGCTTAGAAAATTTTAGCCTTAAAGAAGACGTCAAGTACTTAGGAGTGATCCTCGATATTGTATCCCCTGCGGTCCAACTTGATATAACATATCTAAATTTACAGGACTGTTTTGCC
>NDFZ01001630.1:1968-14479 GCA_002192655.3 Mamestra configurata | reverse complement strand
TTTTACTCGATTAAAATATAAATCTATAAGACACAGTCACTGATCACAAAAAGTACCGTATTGGCACCATGCCATGGCCTGTTGGTACGTATACTACATGCTATATTTTATCTCCCGACCCCGCTCCCCGCACTTACGACCTGTCAGGTTTTTAATTTACTTCGGCATGCTAGATTTATATGTCCGTGCTTTTTCGTGAGGTTGATAGGTGAATTAATTTTGTTGAAAAAATTCGATATTAAAGAGTATTTAAAATGCTATTCGGTTACTATTTTTAATTTTGCAGATAGGTGGGAGTCCACCATGCTGCAAAGATGGATGAATGTCGTAGTGTAGCAGTGCTTTCAATAATAACATCAGTTTCAAACCCCTTTGTTCTTATAAAGTAATTATCTCGATAAATTATAGCTACAGTAGTACTACACTATTGATAATAAAGAACGGCAATTGTTTCTTCATACACAGCCGCAATATTTACAAATCTTCAGGAGCTGGCAAGCATCAAAAAAAAAAGATGGACAGCTTCTTCGATGAATCGTATATGCGGCGACGAGCTGAATATGGGGAGTCACGCGCCCGTCTTACCGCGTCTTAAGTTTATTGTTACTAACAAAATATGGACCTAGTCTATATATATAAAGGGGAATGTTACTCTGTCTGTCTGTTACCTCTTCATGTCTTAACGGCTGAAGGGATTTAGATGAAACTTGGCACATGGGTAAATCATGACCTGGATTAGGATATAGGNTGTTACCTCTTCATGTCTTAACGGCTGAAGGGATTTAGATGAAACTTGGCACATGGGTAAATCATAGGCATAGGCAATTACTGTCCATTCCAGGTTGCCAGGAAGAGATTGCTGTGTATTAGTTCGTAGTTTTCTTTTTATGTTATTCTCGGTGTAAAATTAAGTATATAATAAATAAATAAATAGGATATTTTTTATCCCGAGAGTATGTTCCCTCAGGATATTTTCAAGTAGGCGGAGCTGCTGGCAGAAGCTAAGATTAAAAATGCGAAATTAAGTTTGTTTGTTTGTCCTCTTCATGTCGTAATGGCTGATCGGATCTGGCTGAAACTTGAAAAATGGTAGACCATGTCCTTAAATAAAACATAGGATTCCGTAAGTATATTTTCGTATATCAAATGAGAAATTCAAATTAAAAAATTAAACGATAAATGTATATATGTATACATATAATCTGAATATCGGAAACGGCTCCAACAATTTTCATGAAATTTTATATGCAGGGGGTTTAGGGGCCAGAGTTGCGGAATTTGTTCGAAAAAGTCACCGCGGCCCTGGAACGCAAAGGGCTTTAGAAGGAACACGGATGGGTTTTAGTCAGTAATAGTCTGACACGCCCTTCCGCTCCACCCAGAGCGGAAGAAGTCATTTGATGATTTCCCATCCTTAAAAAAAAGGGGTTTCGGGGGCTATAAATCGATCTAGCTAGTTTTCATTTTTAGGAAACGTTTACCAAAAAAAAGAAGCGAAGCCCGGTCGTCCAGGTACTTAAATTAAAACGAGAAATAAAAAAAGAAAGTTAACATAATACAACATTATTGTCATTCATATTGTGGTACCGTGGGATGATCAAGATGTCTTCCTTAAGAATCGATTAGAAGAAGCGAAAATCCCTGTCCATTGTTAGAAATAGAGGGAGGTAATTGCGCAGCAGTCGAACAGGTCGGTCTAGTAACAGTAATGATATTATCCTTAAAGGGCATTTTTCTGAGAAGGCTCAGCATATCAGGTAACATTTTTTTAATGTATTTTCGACAGGAATAAATTAATTATGTAATTTTGCGTTAAGCTGTGTATACGAAATATTCTCACTGTTTGCGCGTTCCTGGTATTCAGTTAATGATGTGGGGATATGTATATTGATACCAGGAAATATTCATTCCAATAAATCATATAGGAGGACCAATATTATTCGGGGAATTCGACAGCAAATTAATTTATTGTAAAACAAATTATTAAAAGCTGTTTACCACAGGACAGCCCGTATCGTTCCGGTGTTTTTTTAAACTGCGATTAATTAAATGTATGATGAAGTCGTTACAAAATCCGTGTGATCCTGGCAATTCTGACAAAATGAATCCAACAACGATTCCTTTCATCTTATCCTATTCTAAATATAAATATTATATACGCGCAAGTGGGTTTATTTGAAGTCAGTCTGAACCAATTTTGATAAAATTTTGTACAGATATCACCATCTGCCTAGCCTTTCCCTACCTATATTGAGGTCGGCTTCCAGTCTAACGGATTCAGCTGAATACCAATATTTTACGTGGAGCGGCTGCCTACCAGACCTCCGCAACACATTTGTACAGAGATAAATATAAAATTTGAACGCGTTGGAAACAGAAAAAAAACAAAAAAAAAATTACGATATTCAGGACTTCTCAACACACATTTAAAGACATTGTAATCTTATATCACAACAAGAAACTTGCGAAGAACTTTGCTTAAAAATCACTAGAAACAACAAAACTTAAGAACAAATGGCAAAGAGGTGAGAAAAAACGAGTCACAAACCCTTAATAAATTATCTCGTCACTTCCAAAGGCGTTAACATGTTCTAACAACACCAAACCTCACACAATCAAAACTTAACTTTATTCCCAGCACAATAGAGTCTTTAACAACCGCAAAATAAACTTAGCTCAAACACATATCAAACTGAAGACGTTATAAATCAAGTGTCAATGGAAACAGAAGTTTACTTGTTTGTAATAAGGTGTGTTTTAGCTCGAAGTAAAAGTTATTGGTTAGTTCGTTCGAAAGGATTCAACTAGCGCAACAATTTATGTGTTTTCCTAAGTTGGGTCTTTTCGGATCATTATTTTTATTTAGCTCTTCGTTTGAGGTCGATGTTTAGACCTGTAGTGGGTTTAGTGGCACTTTTTAGGAGTAAAGTTTTTATGTATCTTTTACCGCACTAAATATAAATAAAATAGGTGAGGTAGAAAAGGTCGTGTTGATTGGCAAGAAAACGTAAAAATACTTTGTCTCTGCGCAGGCTTTGTTCGAGGAATGAAAGGCTTGACTTTCTGAGTTATTATCTTTTTGTTTCAGTATGTTTTTTTTATTTGTTAAGTATCTACCACCATCCATTATAGGTTTGTCAGCGGCTTCGTTCCCGTGCCGTGTCTTACGAGAAACCGAGTATTTTTCAGGATGAAAGTAGCTAGAGCGATTAGTACCTATGTCCAGAGATTACCTTTTACAAACATTTGAACCAACAATCTGACCACACCAGTTTGTACAAACGCTCACAAATGGATCTCATCGGAAGGCTTAAAATCACCTAAGGGGCAATGGAAAGGTCTATGCTTAGAGTCTCAAGCTTGATCGAATCAGAAATGAAGATAATCTGCAAAAAGTTAAGCGATTCTTCGGGCTAGATCGGTAACCTTGGTTTGGTTACCGATCTAGCCCGAAGAATCGCAGACAGTCGATAGAATCGGGAGATTCTGAAGTGGCGATCGCGTTCCGGAAGACAAAGCGTTGGAAGTCTTTTAACAAGGAGGACTGATGACCTATTGAAGGCCGCGGGAATCCACTGGATGCGAGGTGTACAGGAATGGTCAATGTGGCGACGCTATGATGTGGCCTTTTTGCCAGGGTTGAATATGTTCGAAAGAGTCACCGCGGCCCTGGAACGCAGAGGGCTTAAGAAGGAACACGGATGAGTTTTAGTCGGTAAGAGTCTGACACGCCCTTCACGCTCCACCCAGAGAGGGAGAAGTCATTTGATGATATGCCAGCCAAAAAAGACAGGGTGGCCTTTGTCCAGCAATTAATAAATTTGGCTGTTATGATGATGAATGATGATGTACAAACGCACTTAATCTGCTTGACCTTTTCCCAACTAATTTGGGATTGGCTTCCAGTCCAACTGAATGCAGCAATGTGCCGGACCCGTAACAAATTTGTTCGAAGGACATACTGCTTGACGAGTTCCTCGGAATGTAAGGATGGTCAGCCTTCCACAGACTCGGCAAGTTTGGCTTAACCTCAAAAACCAACCCGAGCAGCAGTTTTATTTAGCCACGAGCCCCCCAAACGCAATATAGCAAGTACATATAAAAATACATATAAAACAAATTAATTAATTTTAACTATCCATATTTAACATCAACAAGCACAGTGTATGAAGAAACAAAAATAATGAACATTAGACAGCTATACATTTACAACACTTGTATTTTTATCCGGAAAGCTCTCAACAAAAGTATACAGACAAATCTGTCGTTTACTAAAGTCAAGCAAGTAACCCAACGTAGTACACGTCGAGCTAGTTTACTTATCTTACCAAAAATGAGAACTAAGTTCGGTAAGAAAAATTTAACATTTGAAGGAGCACAGTTGTACAACAATATACCGTCATGCATAAAAAATGTACACTCATTCAATGCATTTAAGAAGGAATTAGCCCAATATTTAATAAATAAATAATAACGAAATAAATAATTACACATATGGGAATGCATTGGATGAGTGAAATTTTCTAAGCCTCGTTTATACGGTAGGGTATAAACGAGGCTTAGAAAATTTCACTCATCTCTAAACTATACGAAGAATCTCAAGTGCTCTCAGTACGACAGCTCTATATATTACTTACCGTTCTACTTAAACTTCCTAACATATCGGGGGAAAGAAAACAACGCATAGCCACCACAAGAAGAAACTATGATATATGTGAGTCCATCCATGTAAATACTCATTTTGCACAAAGATTTTTCCCTTACAGAGGAAATATGCTATTTAATAAACTAAATAAGATAATTTCTATATCCAATTGCAATAAAAATGAATGTAAAAATAAAATTAAAAAATGGCTATTAAGATTAAATTATTACGAAACTGAAAAAAATATTGAAGTGGCGAGGTAGTTTTATGTTTGTATAACGTATATATATATTNTACGAAACTGAAAAAAATATTGAAGTGGCAAGGTAGTTTTATGTTTGTATAACGTATATATATATTTAAATAAATGTAGCATGCATAGCACGTATATTGAAACATTCACACACACACACACACACACACAAACACCAACATACACCACATACACCATACACACATTTAACATGTACCTACTCGCTGACTTATAATTTGCATAAAATATTATGTGATGGGGGGCCTGGAGTTCTATAGTACAGGCCTAGGCTTAGTTTAGACTCCAGATCTCCTACAAATTACATTTACGTAACTTTCAACCTGTATATTTTCATTTCANGTGGAGTACCTACTAAATCCGCGCGGACGAAGTCGCGGGCGAAGTGCTAGTATTTAATAAATAAATAATTACACATATGGGAATGCATTGGATGAGTGAAATACTCAATATTTATTTTATTGACGAACTCAATATACCTAGCATAAGGTAAACATTGTTCTCATGTAAGTGACTTTGTGTCTTTTTTGAGAATAAAAATATCTTTAAACCTATATAAGTACACATAACTACGTTCAGAAAACATGAATCAAAGCCAGATTTCCCTCTAACTTCAAACGTCATCAGGTTAAAAGGCAAACCATTCTTGAAAACCAACCATCAAAGACTAAAATATACACGTTACCGGCGAACTATATAAAAGGGTCATTCATTAGGACCCCAGCCTACAGTCTCTTAAAAAATCTTTGCTTAAAANTCAGGTTAAAAGGCAAACCATTCTTGAAAACCAACCATCAAAGACTAAAATATACACGTTACCGGTGAACTATATAAAAGGGTCATTCATTAGGACCCCAGCCTACAGTCTCTTAAAAAATCTTTGCTATAAACTTTTTAATTTCTTTGAGTGTACATGAGTGTTTGACGTTGGCTAAACCTTAAATCAAAAGCGATAAAGACCAATTTCCAATGCTTCTGTTATACTATTCCATGTGTTTGCTAAATGTAGGAATCATTGCCGTGTAAACGGTTTCTTTCAACGTTGGTTTGGGTTCCGTAGGGAGTGATCTGAAATGATTTATTTAGTTTTAGATGTTAATTTTCTACACTGATTCTTTTGAATAACTTTTTTTTTATTTGAAATAAGTACTGAAAATGTATGGTGGGAGATGGCAACAGGGAAGAGATTTCCGCAAAGTCGGGAAAACTTTTCCATTAATTTGTTTTTAACCGACTTCCAAAAAAGGAGGAGGTTCTCAATTCGGTGGGTATTTTTTTAATGTTTGTACAGCGATTTTCCTTAGACTCCGAGGATAAATCGGATCAGACATCCGATTTATGTGATTCTTTTTTTGTTCGATGCGGTATACTTGCCATTTGGTCCCTTAAAAATTCATGCAGTTTGGCCCAGCGGTTTTTATTTTATGAGCATTTGGCTTACTTGTTGCTGGGATGATGTAATTACGTCGTCGAAGTAAGCAAAATGACGTCGCGTAATAAATTAGTATCACAACTAAAAAGGTAAAAATTTTTTTTTTACAGAAATACAGCCGACTTCCAAATAAAAACACTACAAAGTCTAAAATAACTTTAATTTCGGGCGTTGTCAAAAACGAAGAAACACAACTAAAAACACCGACTTCAGAAATTAAAGTTATTACCAGGCTGTATATCTCATGAACTTTACGTGACAGACGGACAGACGGATAGTGGAGTCTTAGTAATAGGGTTCGGTTTCACCCTTTGGGTACGGAACCCTAAAAATCAAAAAAAAAAACAAACAGTCGAATTGAGAACCTCCTCCTGCAGTCGGTTAAAAATCTCTAAAGTGCATAAATTTTAACGAGTAGCTCTTGCTACAAGATCATAATGTAATAACCCACTTGCCCTAGTTCTTATAACTTGGATGACATCATGAGCGAAGCACTTTAACTATATCGGGTTTTCTTTGAAATTATTGTCCTGTAAAACTACTGTAGTAAAAAGATCCTTAGAATCTATAATAATGAATCTTCAAAAAAGAGTTTAGATGTCTAACTCTTTTTTTTATTTTTACTGATTTTGATTTTTGTGATTTTTACTTTCTATAGAAAACTTAAAATTGCTTATTCTCTGTCTAAAGAAGGAGCAATTTAAGAAAGTAAAAATCACTCTCCCTTTTCTACAGAAAGCAAAAATCACTCGCTCTCTTTTTTTCTCCAAACACATTTTCGAAAAAGTTCTCTCTCTCNGAGCAATTTAAGAAAGTAAAAATCACTCTCCCTTTTCTACAGAAAGCAAAAATCACTCGCTCTCTGTTTTTCTCCAAACACATTTTCGAAAAAGTTCTCAACTCGTTTTTTAGACCAAGGTCACTCTTACGTATGCATATTATATTTCACTAAAATCCGTTAATTCATTTCCTAAATAAAAGACTTGGCAGTTTGTATGAAATATCGTAATGAGTAAAGCTTCCTTAATTGTATCTAAAGGTAATAAAAAAAATTGAGTGATTTTTTGCCGTGGGTACACTATTTATTCACAAGAAGCATTTTCCGGGTTAGAAGAAAATAAAATAAAACAAGATACAAGAAGTTTCATCAATGAAAAGAATTTCAACACCACTGTGGATGACTAATCTGCACAGAAGATTAGCAAATTCACGACCCCACTATTTAATCGTTTAGAACAAAACCAAGTTAAAAAAGTCACAAATACCCCAACCATTTACATCTGGCACGGAACCCATTAATTTATTCTTCAAGAACTTAACTATTTTTAATGGCCGCTGTATTTCTACCCCAGCCTCTCGCTTTGGCTCTAATACACCGTGGCTTGCACAGTAATTAAAAAAATATTATTCAAGAAAAACCAATGGACGAGGGAAACTTCTCATTTGTATACATTTTGCAGGTACATGGAATGGGTTTCAAAATTCAATGGGTGTGGTGTTTCGGAGACTGTTTTTGGGCGAGTAAGAGAGTAAATAAAATTGTCCATCAGAATTAGGTTTTTAGGGTTCCGTAGTCAACAAGGAATCCTTATAGTTTCGCCATTTCCGTCTATCTGTCTGTCCGTCCGATGTTTAGCTCAGAGACGCTTAGGGCTAGAAGTTTGGTAAACTCCATTTTTTGTTTTGCTATACTCCAACAAATAATACCTAGAAGTAGTTCTACTGTAGTATATTGAGGGGTTGGTAAAACCATGTTTCCATCCAAGTATCCGTTTGCGCAGTATTAAGCTTTAAAGTGCTATTTTTTGTCAGAGTCAAGTATGTGTGTGTCTCTCTGCCAGCTAAACGGTTGTTTTTGGAGAAAAAAGCATAGTAGTAAAAAAAACCTAATAATTCCATAGAAAATGACTTAAAACCAAGTGCATTTGTAACTTTGTAATGTAGTAATAGTTAAGTACTTTTTACTATGTTTCTGGCATGGTTTAGGAGACGGGTGACTACGGAACCCTACACTGTGCGTGGTCCGACACGCACTGGGCCGGTTTTTTATTGTCTAGGTCAGTGATCCCCAATCTTTTACAATGCAACCCCCAACTTTCTTCTATACTAATACTAATATACTAATACTAATAAGATTATAAAGAGGAAAGATTTGTATGTAACAAAAAGACTTTAGAAAGNGTGATCCCCAATCTTTTACAATGCAACCCCCAACTTTCTTCTATACTAATACTAATATACTAATAAGATTATAAAGAGGAAAGATTTGTATGTAACAAAAAGACTTAGAAACTACTGGACCGATTTGAAAAATTCTTACAGCAATGGATAGCTACATTATCGGGTGAAATCTAAAATAAAATAATTACGCCGTCCTTGCTTGTTAGATGAAAGCTATGCATAATGACTGGTAAATATGACTTGCTTCTTACAATTTAGAGGTAGCAGTCTAAATTGTTAGCAGTAAGTCATATTTAGAGCCGCTGTGCCGTCCTCGTGTCTCACTTTCCGTCTCCAAATGTTGGGTCGGTTGGGGGACCACTGGTTTAGAACATTATTAAATATAAAAGCGGAAGCTAAATAAATTTATAACATAATATTGTCGATGTGGTTTAAACAATTGCCCATTTCACACTAAGACGCATATTCTCGAAAGAAATAACGTTGCAAGTCGTCG
This sequence comes from Mamestra configurata, assembly GCA_002192655.3. Lineage (NCBI taxonomy): Eukaryota > Metazoa > Arthropoda > Insecta > Lepidoptera > Noctuidae > Mamestra > Mamestra configurata. Next base: position 5,454 of record NDFZ01001630.1, on the reverse strand, counting down.
TCAAACCACTTCTTCACCAGCAGAAAATTTGAAAAACTGAACAAAAATATTAAAATCGAATTTAGTTATATCTGAAACTTGGGACACCAATAGTAAAACTAGGGAGGTAACGGGTAGTGGTTCGAACCTGGTCGAATAACAAACTTATACCATAATGTAGCCGAACTCGGCTTTACGCGGAAATTGAATCCTAAACTTGGCGATACTCTGCACTCCAAGTTTGATCATACACATGATAGATCATTGTTCTGTTGAGGACTATGTTTAAGAGAGTGTTTTATTGAATGTGTTTGTGTCCTAATATAACTTTTTCAGGGCTTCAATACAAGATAAACGTCAAGAGAAGTTCATGACTAAATCTTCGTAGTTAAGCGACGCTTGCCTAGGTCGGATCGTGCATTGGTTGGTGACTTTGTAACGGCATCAATGCTGCCACATGAAAAACTAAGAAGAAAAATTTGTACGGCAACAAAAAGAATCGCAGCGCCATCTACGACGAACTAACAACGAAATCCTGAATCGTGCAAGCAAAGTCCTCCGTGTGATTTGAACATATACAACAGTCCGAATATCAACTATGCGGCAGTTGCCCACCAGACACAGTAACCGTCTGGCAGGAGGATCCTCCCATTTTCAGTGGAGGTATGCGGGACTTTACACTCTGTACCACATACTACATCTATAACTTATCATTACGTACCGAGATTCTTACGGCCTCAAAAACCACATAAATCGTTGGTCCCGGCTGTCATTTGAAGAACTTTGACAGCAGTACGGATTATCAGAAACCAGAATAACTGACACCAGTTTAACCAAGGAGTTGTGGAGTTCAGATTCGCTCCATCAGTTGCATCCGGTTGGAGTAGAACCTGACCCCAATAGAAAGATTGACTGATACGATAAACTTCAATAGTTCCATGCGATAAACGAGACTTCCCTTCATATACCTTTGTATCCGACTGCAACAATTTTTTTTTTAAAATTTCAACGTGTTTCCTAAACATAGACAAGATTTGCGTCAATTCTTTCGAAAAAACTAGCCCTTCTGTTCAGTAGAGTTCTCAACTTTACACGACAAACCTTTGCAGTCATCACTTCACTTCGAGAATGCACTCTTCTTTCGTTCACACACTGTTTTTGTCGGTCTAAACTGTCCCCACACCTGGGCAAAGGACTCCCCGATTCCTGTCTTTGTAGGGCTTCTTCACGCCAATCACAAGCAATTAGAAGCTCCAAATAATAAACTGCCAATCAATTTTAATGAACACACGTAAAATTAATTAAAAATGCCAGTCCCAGGCTGAAAGCATGTTCATCCCGTGCTCTCCTGACCGCGATTCGTCCCACGCTTCAAATTCTCAATATTACACTATAGATTTTACCTACATACCTACTAATAAGCGTCCATTCCACTGTGAAAGCTGGAATTCCGGTCGCTCCCTAAAAGAATTCCATTGCAACTGGAACGCGCTTTAAAATTCAACGGGTCGCGTTTTAAACAAAAATAAAGAAATAAAATTCTTGAGATGTACTCTAGGTAGGTTTGCGTTTCAGGAACATTTTTATTTGATTATGTTGCAGTTATAAGATGGTGTTTTATGATAAGACTCAGCGTAGTACAGCGTCTAAAATAAAGATTTTTTCTTAAGTGTTATTTTTATTTTTATCTAGATTTCATGAATGTTTGTGAAGACCCCTTTTTCTTAAGGATGGGAAATCATCAAATGACTTCGTCCGCTCTGGGTGGAGACTAAAACCCATCCGAGTTCCTCCTAAAGCCCTGTTTCGAACATTCTGCAAACCTGGCAGACTCTGGCCCTAGCGGGCCCGTCACCTCTGTGTAGACCCCTGAAAGTAAATCCCACCAAGTGGTCCACGCTTTGGGAATCCGCCTGGCCTCTTCCAAACTATGTGGGTTTCCAGTCTAACCGAATGAAACTGAAAACCAGTATTATAGATGGGGCGACTGCCTACCTGATCTGACAAGACTGGTGTCAGCAGTCAGAGTTTCTGGCTCCTTACTGCCTAGTTATGGGCAGTAAGGAAGAAGAAACTCTGACTATCCGTGGCACGGAGGAAATTAGGTATGTAATGGATGGACCCAACAAGGACCCATCTATGGAATGACCTCAGCAAGCATAGCTTACCTTTGAAGTTCCACCTGTACGGCTATTATTAATTCACACTTACCTGGCTGAATGGTGATCGGTTTTGCTAGTTCAACAAAAAAAAGTTTTTACGCATCAAATCGATAGTCTTTCGAGAAAACGTTTATAGAGGTATGCGGAACAGAGCGTTAAATCCCGCAAACCTCCACTGAAATGGGAGGATCCTCCGACCAGACGGTTGTTGTGTTTGGTGGGCAACTGCCCAATAGTTGACGGACTGTTGTATATGTTCAAATCGCACGGAGAATTATGCTTGCTCGATGCAGGATTTCGTTGGTAGTTCGGCGCTGACAGGATACATGGCGTTGCGGTTCTTTTTCGTGCCGTTCAAATTTCGCTTCTTAGTTTTTCATGTGGTGGCATTGATACACGTTCTTTTACTAAAATGTTGGCCGATATTCTATGAAGTATTTTTTCCCACGATCAACCATATTTCAAGCCTAAGGCTACAAATGTAGTTATCACAAACATGGGCAGACTCGAATGGATTTGCAGAACATCTTACATATTGAAGCGCATATGAATACTGATGACCCAGTTCCATACTTCGGTCTGTCGATTATTGAGGGAGTGTAGTGACCATGGGTTATGGTTGAGGATAGACACAAATAAAATGGTCAAATCCATGTAACTCTGCAAGGTACACATTTCAAGTGAGCTTGGACGGCCAAATCCAAAACTATGGGGAATACCAAAAAACACTCAGAGGAGTCTCGGACTCAATTTTGATGAAAACTTAAACTGCATCGAAATGTTTTTTTATTGATCAGTTAATGCTTAATATGTAGGTGGTAAAATAGATTAGAAGACGGGTCCCGCTGGGGCCAGAGCCTGCCAGGGTTGCGGAATTTGTTCGAAAGAGTCACCGCGGCCCTGGAACGCAAAGGGCTTTAGAAGGAACACGGATGGGTTTTAGTCAATAAGAGTCTGACACGCCCTTCCCCTCCACCCAGAGCGGAAGAAGTCATTTGATGATTTCCCATCCTTAAAGAAAAAAAAAAAGGTGGTAACATATGTAGATAAAGAATTAAAAAATATATTTTGTTAACATTTTTTTCAGTAAACTTGATGAAGGTAAAATGCATAAAGGTGGGAATAGTAGCGCCCTACTAATTTGCCTATGCCAAAATGATCCCGTTGTAAAAGAGAAATGGAGCTATGCATGATAAATCGCACTATTCCTTTTTTAACTTAATCATGATGGCGTCGACACATAGGGGCTGATGTTAACGACTAAAGTCAGTTGAATTCGTAAAATCAAATTTATATGACAACGTATGAAAAAACACCTAAATAATCCTGAAAAAGACTTGAAAAA
>NDFZ01001629.1:0-14474 GCA_002192655.3 Mamestra configurata | reverse complement strand
GTTCAAAAAATACTTGTAAACGCAAAAACGACTAAAAAGTAAAAAAAAAACAAAACACTTTTTAAGGACTGACTACATCAGTTTCACATTATTCCTACATCTTAGTGAGTACATTTAAATGTCGGTGTCAGACCAATCACATAGCAGCGTATCTTCATATTAAGAAAAAAAAAAGCTGAATTGCTTTAACAATGGCCTGTCGTACCTTTCTCTGCGATGATTTAAGATCTCATTATTTTCGTAACAGATACTCACGAGACGAAGCAACAAAGCGAATAATTTAGTCTGAAACCGCGCTGTACTTGATTTAATATGAAGAGGATTTTAAGCGTATGTTGGAAATAAAATAAATAATTTCGCAACATATATATTATCGCGTCTGTTTTCTTTGCAAGTTGAATATGAGCATAGAACCTACATTTTCCGTGTGTCCAGTAATATGCCTTAAATTTGGCAGAAATGCAGATTAAGGCTGCTACTGAAGACTGACGATTTCTATGAGAAAAACCTAATAAAAAGAAAGAAAAGAAAGAAAACTAGACTACACACATTGTAGATACAAATGAAAGACAACTTAATTTTAAAACAAAAACATTGTATGTCCCGCGGCTGCGCCAAATAGGTCCAGTTCAGCAAAATGCCAGACAACTAGCAACACCTAGCTTGACCTGGAATCTTAAGAGGTTCCATCGCCAGGTCCGAAGATCTTCATGCAAACAGTAACAGCTGCTCAAAAAGATTTATATTAAACTAATCTCTGGCAAACAAAACAATAACTTACAGCGTGGGTGATAAACTGTATCATAAATCATGAAGAAGTTGACAATAATTTTGATGTACTGTTAGCAATATCTCGANTCTTCATGCAAACAGTAACAGCTGCTCAAAAAGATTTATATTAAACTAATCTCTGGCAAACAAAACAATAACTTACAGCGTGGGTGATAAACTGTATCATAAATCATGAAGAAGTTGACAATAATTTTGATGTACTGTTAGCAATATCTCGAGCTCATCTCGGGACCAATTTGTGAGGACGCACCTGCGCCCCGATTGAGATCAAACAAGCCTCCGTAGACCCTGAACACACCGTCTTGAGTTACGTGCCTACTTATCTCAGCATAAAGGTAATACTAAATGCTTGTTGACCTTAGCATGATGTGAATGTCAACTGTATGAAAGGCGCGACCTTTTTCCTATAGAGGTACTTTAAATTATGTAAGATTGTGTAACGGTAAACTTTGGCTTTCGTAGGCTACTAGCTGATCAAGTCTGGCGATATAGGTATACTAGCTGATGCCCGCGACTTCGTCCACGTAGACGTCGACTTCAAAGAAATAAGTCTTGCTGATCAAGTCTAGCTATATGAGCTGATGTAAACGACTCTGTCCGTGTAGACGTCGGCTTCAAAGAACAAAGACTTTCATACAAAGTACTCCCTCTCATTTCCAAGCTAAAACTTGAAATTTACAAAAATCCTTAGAGGATACTAACATCATAAAAAAACCTACATTCCACATTTCAGCTTTCTAGATTTAGTAGGTGGCGGGACGAGTGAGTACCATTTACCTAAATTTCTTTAGAAAATGAATAAGTTTACCTCTACTGGTGATACTTTGTTCTTATAAGTAGCATACTCTGGGTGCATCGTCCTCACATAATATTAAATTAATTTTTGTATACCAAATTTTGTAAATCATTATTTGAAAAGAGTAACTATGGAGTTTCTTGTCCGTTCTTCTCCATAAGAATCTACCTTTCCGAATGGACAGTAGAGTCACTTTATTAATGTAATTCTATTATTTTTACTGAACTGTAAACGATGACGTTCAAAAGTGCCGTTTAATGGCCTAATTGAAATAAATGTTTTGACTTTGACTTTGACTTTGACTTTGGACTAACGATTTTATAAGTATAATATATATATAAATACCAGCTTCTGGCAGCGACTTCACCCGCGTGAAATTCGTTTATAACAATTTCTATTGATAAAAAGATTCCAAAATAAAAAGTACTGCCTATGTCCTTCTCCAAGGTCTAATCTATCTCCGAACCAAATTTCATTAAAATCGGTTAAGTGGTTTAGACGTGATAGTGTAACAGACAGAAATAGTTACTTTCGTTTTTATAACTAGTGGCCCGCCCCGGCTTCGCCCGGATGTCTGTTCTTTTTTCAAAAAGTTCTGTCTTAAGAACTTGCTCCCGACAATAATAAACACAACAAAAAATAATTGGTCCAGTCGTTCCACGTGATACCGAGTTGTTTTAACTGGTGGAAATAATGTAACTAAATAATATGAAACTCTTAAAATACACACCAATAATAGCTTCGAATGTCAATTTTGATCTGAAACAAGAGAAATACATTATTAGATCGTTTATTCATTTTCTTGACAATTTAATAATGACAGTTTAAGACGCATTTTAAGAAATGTACAAGAAAGAATAATCGGTTCCGTAACTTACACTAGTATAAAATATAAAGTAGTAGTACTAGTAGTAGTGTATAAAGTATAAAAAATAGATAAAATTAAATAAAATAAAATTCCCGAAGAACCCTCAAGAAAATTGGGCAGACGTGATGTTAAAGACCCTTTTTTTTAAGGATGGAAAATCATCAAATGACTTCTTCCGCTCTGGGTGGAGCGGAAGGGCGTGTCAGACTCTTACTGACTAAAACCCATCCGTGTTCCTTCTTAAGCCCTTTATGTCCTAGGGCCGCGGTGACTCTCTCGAACAAATTCCGCAACCCTGGCAGATGTTAAAAACTTTATTTTGGGCACTCAATATTATTTTTCGTACCTTCCCACCTATCTAAACTGCACATATACAACAAGTCATACACCAAATAAAACTAAGTCAAAAAATGTCATAAATGATGCTCGTTCAGCTCGTTGCACCCTATTTCATATAAAATAATAGTTTCCATATTTTTTACGTGCACTGCGGGTAACACATCTGCACCCAAAAAGATTAACAGGCACCGACAAATTGTGAGCATAAAAATGAAAAAGCTGTTGATACATATTGTTGAATTAATTTTTTGCAGATTTTTTTTCAAGTACTACGTTCCGTAACTGGTTATGTAATATTTTAGCAATGATGATTTTCTGAATGAAAATCTTGTCATCAATGGGGCCATATTCCAATTGTGTAAAATAATACCAATTACACTAGTCTGACCTCAAATACATATCCAGAATTTTCTACTCTGGGCAGCTCGCATTATACGATTGATAAAAATACTGGCAGGTCATTATTGTACTCTTGAATGAAGTTACAAAGAAAAAGAAAACATGGGTCTTCTGAATATTTCAAAACTTAGCAGTGAAATAATGTAACCACTTGAAAGAGATGCGCATCACATCGGTCAAGGACCTATAGTTCTTTCAACTTGGACTCGGTTCACGAACTCCCTTTGAGCATTTTAAGTGTACATTTTACATAAACCAGCTAACATTCCATTATGAGCTCTCATTGCTTTTATTATGACCTTCACTGTGTTCACCATTTATTGGCTCGCTCTTGTTACACGTTAATTACCTTTGGAGTAATTATGAGGCACATTTCGACGGTATTCGTACTCAAAACATTTTTCGGTGAACCTTGAAATGTTGCAAAGAGCTTTGGTTACATGTGAAGGCAGCTACTTTGTGGTAACCGATAGGAATTTATTCGCTAACACAGTGAGTACATATTTGGACGTCCATGTGTATTTATTTGCTTTTTCCTTGCAACCATACCCTATGACAGTCAGCAATAGTGTAGGTTACCATCAGAGAAAGTATTTTTTTTGTAGACGGGATATTATTTTCGAAATTTGGCACCGGACTTGCCAAGAGGTATCGTGTTGCCCAGTTACTGGGTGATGGAAGTCTGATGAAACACTGGTATTTAACTGTATCCGGTTGGACTGGAAGTCGACCCAAATATAGTTACTACTGGCTCCTCAGATTGATTGATTAATTAGTTTTTGAAGAGATTATCTCATACATAGAATTTTACAGTATAATATTTTTTATAATATAAGTTTAGTTTTAATATTCAAAAATAAGTAACCGCAATCTAGATACAAACATCGGCTCCTTTAACTATATCTTATTACAATCCTGAAAACTATGTCACCGTGAGTGAGCGAAATCACATCCATTTGCAGAAAGTCTGACTTCATCGCTTCAATTGCACACTTCGTACGTTCGAACGTAGCTTTAAATGCGTTTTCTGCTAAGGGTGTAAGTTAACACCAGCATTTATTCTGTAGAAGTAAATTAAGTAATTCGAGTACTTTTTTTAAATTAGTGTTAGTTGAAAACCAGAGTCTGATTAGGATGGAGGACCTTTATCAAATGACTTTTCCGCTCTGAGTGAAAGTGGAAGGGCGTGTCAGACTCTTACTGACTAAAACCCATACGTGTTCCTTCTAAAGCCCTTTGTATTCCAGGGCCGCGGTGACTCTTACGAACAAATTCCGAAACTCTGGCAGGCTCTGGTCTTAGCGGACCCCGTCTCGGCTTGGTGGTGATCGGACAGCGAGCCACCCAATGCTCGCCGTCCGCAGGCCCGTGCCTACGGTGGCCGGGGATCGCCCTGCGACTCTCAACGCCCGGGGGTATTCTTCTGTAGCGGATGTTGGGGTGAAGACCTAGTCTCTCCCTCGCGCGGCCCGGTGACCGCTTCCCAAGCCTTCTCGTTCCGGACCATGAATTTCACCAGGGCAGAACGCAAGAGGTCGCCGCCACCGATCGCCTCGACGAGGACACAGCGGTGCTCCGCCCAAGCAGAGCAGACTTCCACCGTATGCTCCACCGTGTCCTCCGGGCGATCCTCACAGTGCTGACACCCGGGCGTGTTCTCCCGATGAATCCGAAACAGGTACCTCCCGATACAGCCATGTCCAGTGAGTACCTGCGTCAGGTGGAAGGTGAGGACGCCGTGGCACCTCTCCAGTCACTCCCCAAAGAGGGATGGGGGGAATTGTGGCGTGCCCAAAGGATAGTACCTACACAATACTTTATGCTAGTGCCCTTTGCCAATTTCAGCTATTAGAATAGTTATTTTGTTACGTGTTGCATGTAACTTTTCAGTTGTCCTATTCTGTAACAATCCCACCGTTAAAAGGTAAGCAGGTAGGTGCGATAAGCATGAAGTGAGCCATCAATCCATCCAGTCAAGGTGGAATGACAGTTGACTTCAAGCTCACTCCACCTAAGTTTCTACAGTGTGATTATGACATTACATAATAGAAGCAGTTGACTTCAGCTTAATTATTAAATCGTCATTCTCTCTTCGTCATCTCTCAATCATGATAACAATAAGGTATTTGACCAAAAAAAATCTAATTAGTCCGTCAGATAGATTTCAAAAAAATATTGGACACATAATTTTTTATCACGTAATCCAAAAATGAAGACGATACACAGCGTTGAAAACTCGTGTGACGTCACTTACTTGTACAATTTTTACTGGAAAGTGTCGTTACAACCCCCCCACTCCGTATCTTTAATGCGTTTACTCTTCGTCATTTTTTATTAATTTTATTCTGCGGAGCAGTTATGCTAGCGAAGGAGGAGGCAGGCCGCGCGAGGGAAAGGCAAGGCCTTCGCCCCAACCACCACTACAGGAGAAGACGCCCCGGGCGTCGGGAATCGCTGTTTCACGCGCGCCTCAAAGAGATGTCAGCATAGAAGACGGGGCCCGCTAGGGCCAGAGCCTGCCAGGGTTGCTGTAATTTGTTCGAAAGAGTCACCGCGGCCCTGGAACGTAAAGGTCTTTAGAAGGAACAAGGATGGGTTTTAGTCAGTAAGAGTCTGACACGCCCTTCCGCTCCACCCAGAGCGGAAGAAGACATTTGATGATTTCCCATCCTTAAAAAAACAAAAAAAAGGCAACATCGGTATTGTATTTTAAGAAACAGACATGAAACAGTTTATTAACATACCTACACAAAATAAAATTCCAAACCATTAGCTTCGAAAATTCCACCTTCACACAAATAACCAAACGCTGACCATACATGTCGGGTCCCTCAATATGGCGCATAATTCCGCCGTCACATCAATAGCGTGACACAAATCAATACTCCCCGATACCGTTGCAAAGCATTCAATAGCCTATCAAATGGATGGCCATTACCTTTGTGATGTGGCTTTCAACCACGTCTGTGGTACCTCACTCCGGCTAATTAGTTACCAGTTCGACTGAATGCACCCTCCAGGCCTCCAATCTCGGATTACATACAACAACTATCATTATATGCATACATATATACGGGCCGGGATATGAGCGGAATTTAAGTCATTTGAAACCGGTGTTGGGTGCGTCGTATCGTTATTATGAATTGTTGGTTGCTTAATTTGGTGGTTACCTTTTTGCTGGGGTTGGGTTTAGGGTTTGGGGTGAAACAGGAAACTTTACATACCCGTCTCTTTAAGGTTTAAAGTTTAAAAAAAAAATACAGTCGAATTGATAACCTCCTTCTTTTGGAAGTCGGTTGAAAATCGTCGGTCGGTTTAACAAATATTTATATGTTGTTTTTTTTATCACAATTATGTGGTATAAAGTCAAAGGCAGTTGCACTCTACAAAAGTCTTAAGTGCTATCTTTGTAGAAACATTTTTTATCAATGGTTATAATTATGACAAGTAACAATAGTGACAAGTGACAGTAACAATAAATTAAATGATCCACACCATTTAATTCCCTTTTAAGGCTATTTTAAGCACTTTATCTCGAACTAGACATAAAAAGAAAATCGATTCATCAGTTGCAATATCTAATTCATAAAATAAGTGAATTTTTCCTTCCCTTGCTGTGAAAACGCGAAATAATAAGTTCTTTTTCTGAGTTAAATTCTTGTTCAATTACCCACAGGTAATTACAACTTTCTCAATGAAAGGTTCATTTAATCTTAGAGTAAGGTAAGATTGAATGAATTAGGTACTGGAGTCTATACATACCGTAAGTACAATTTTGTAGGGTCTAACAAATTCATCGCGTCTTGAAAGCAAATAATATAAAGACTAAATAAGTATTCATTAGTAAATTAAGTAATTACTAGACTTCTTGGAAAGGAATGAGATCGTAATTAAGTAGAAAATTGTTGAAATGGTTTTATGTTGAATTTCACGAAGATTTTCTAAATGTTTCTGGTTCTACGAATACATAGAAATATGCTAAATAGCTAGCCGTACACCTAATTAAAGAACCTATATATTGTACCACTGCAGGGCAAAGGCCTTGCTCTCCCATTTCCACAAAATTCTCTTTTCTGCTATTTCAGTCCAGCAGGTCGATTCTGTAAACATGTCCAAGTGAAGGCTTGACATGTTTACAGAATCGACCGGCAGTACTTCAACATATTTAGTAGAACTCCTCAGAATACTAGTTTTAATTAAAGTACGTAGTAGTTTATAAGGTCAACCAAGAGACAACTCAGCAGATATCTTTGTTTCTGTCTTATAATGAAAATAAATAAGCAAAACATGAACAATCAGAATATAAAAAGCCTTTTTAACTAGGCCATCTGCAATTTGAAATGGCTAAAATGTATATCAGTGAGCCAGCTTAGGTAGACAGCAAATAAATCTTTTCATATTTACAGAATTTAGTTCTAAAAACCTGCAATGTGGGTGGTACAGATAAAGAATGATAACTTCCTCCATTTTTGTTTGCCGTGAGGGAAACAAAAAGTTTTTATCTCATCCTCGACTCTTTGAAGATAGCATAGTGGAAACAAATATACCATGTTTGAAGTAGAAAACGAAACTGATGGCACACGTTCCGAATTTGCATTGTTTGCCGTGAAAAATGGCCGATCAAATGGCAGTATTTGGTTTAGTGGTTTACGTGACCACGGATTGGTCGAGTTTGTTTTTTATCTTTTTGTGTCATGTTTGGTCACAGGTAACCTTTTTATGTAGCATGATTTTCTTTTGGGTTCTGCATATTTTAATGGGTTGTATGAATTGATATTATAAAGAAGGTAAACTTTCTTACTGATAGTAAGATATACTAATTTAATGTATAGTGCATAGGCTTTCTCGATCAATGTACGGATTTTGTGGGTTAAACCACGGAAGCTTTGCTAGTAAGTTTTCAAAAGTTTTCTGGTCCTGTCAAATCAACAAGAAGAAAACTTTTGAAAACTTACTAGCAAAGCTTCCGAAAAAAAAAAAGATAAAGATTTCTCAATAAAATACCACCTCAGACATACCCTATAATAACCTATGTACATTACAGTACAAGTTCTCATGTGATTTGATCAGTTCGGATTGTATGTAATTTAAAAGAAACTTTGACCTCTGAGTTTCGGTGTTTCTTCTCAGGGTAGCAAGAAAACACTAGCCTTATCTGGTTAAAATTAACAAAATAGTCTGACTTACTTACCTACTCTTCCCAACTTGAATAACTTTTGTAATTTTGTTTTTTTTTTGTATGCGTCATGCTTGTCGCAAATATACTCTTTTTCCTTTTCTTACGTGTAAAAGTGTTATTTTAACCCACCTTTTTTATTGGCTTAGTGTCGTGGGTAAAGCTCTCCACATATCTTTAATTTCTTTTACAAACTTAAACAAACAAATATCATTCATCTCCGTTTGATTTCCAATAAGGAAATGGGAGGAAACATCGTAGAAAAACTTTCACTTACAGAACGATTTGTAAAAATCTGTGTATAATAAAACAAAAAATAGCGATACATCATCGTCAAACCGGCTGATTTCATTCAATACCCGGAACGACAAATAATAAAAATCTTGCGGAAAAATAAGGGCAATCCCTAGAGATGAATTTACATAATAAAAAATGGTTTCACCGAAGGTTTGGGGATACGAATATCTGCGCATAATCGAGTTCTTTGTGGATATATTCTATCCTCTTGTAGTACATACGACTTTGTTAAGAGACTCACGACAAACTGAACATTCATCAGAGAAATTGATGACCGAAATGATGGCCCAAGTGACATTTTGACAACGCTTGTTAATTATTAAGAAAAAGTTGGTGGAATGAAACTATGAATTTATCATTTATTTACTTGAGACCATAAACTAAAAATAAATAAACTAAACTAAAACTTACAACAAACTAAAATATAGCATTATTAAATTCGTCCTCAACGCTGTCAGCTGGTAATGTGCCCAAGAGACTGGCGGCATTGCCACGTTGATTGGCAATACTAAGCCTCTGACCAAAGTAAAAGCTAACTCTTGGGTCACGGGAAGTGACAACCAGCCGTTTCGAAATTTCTTTGAAAAGGCTGTGAGCACAAGGGCCCGAGGGTTTCAACCACAAACGGCTCGAAAATATAGTTACCAATAAGGTTACTATATGATAGTATTAAATAAAAAAAAATGAGTTCACGTTCGAATTGACGACACGGTTGGTGCAGTTGGCGGTCTTCTTCTGCGAGATAGTTATCGCGCAGAAGGAGGCTGCGGAAAGGTAGATGGAGATCTCGACCGCTCTCCCGGCCCGCAGCAGGCGCATCGGGCGTCGGAGGAGGGCATACGCTACCCTCTTTCGGCCCTCCTAAGTGAGTCCAGAGGCGGCCGATTTGGGGATGTCCGTCGCCCCCATTCATCCGGACCCAAGGTGGTGTTCCCGTGCGCGCCTCTTTGACGAAGCGGGGGGAGTCAAACACCTCACTCCCCCCGCCGACGCGAGGTGATTGCGGAAGTCGCATACGTTCCCGCGATCCCCGGCGTAGGTGGGAGATGGAACACCGGGGTGGTTTTAGTCAGTTAGAGTCTGACAGACCCCTCCACCTGCCCCAGGGTGGANAACTGGTTTAATTTTAGCAAGCGTTTTGATTAATGCTGATGGCATGGATGGCGCAGTGGTTGAGCGATTGGCTGCTATGCTGCGTGTCGCGAGTTCGATTCTCGCACGAAACAAATATTTATACAGCCTACAGATAGTTGTTCCGGGTCTGGCTGTTTGTGTATGTGAGTTTATAATAATAATAANAGTTGTTCCGGGTCTGGCTGTTTGTGTATGTGAGTTTATATGTTTGTAAACGCACCCACGATACAGGAGAAATTCCTAGTGTGGGTAAAAAAAAATGTGCGATCACTTGATTTAGGTAAGTTCTGAGAATATTAGTAGTTTGCTCTACTGGACCCACTCAAATTGGCTTGTTATTTATTGACATAAACGAGGTTTCTTCCGTTGACACGGTAGCTGAGTCGAGTGGAATTGAAGTTTCTTTCAAAAGATCTTAGAAAATAGACATAAGTCTACAGTAGTTTGGTCGTCGGTCTCTGCGATCGTGTGCATGCGATGTGTGAGCATTCACATCGCACTCGCAAATTGTTAAGAACACCTTCAATTTTTAACCGACTTCAAAAAAAAGGATGAGATTCTAAATTTGGTTGTATTGTTACCTCATAACTCCGTCATTTATGAACCGATTTGAAAATTCATCAAATGCGTTCTTAAATTATAATAGATGGAAAAAATATATCATCCAAGTAAACAGAATTGCGTATTTTGCATTCCTGTGACTTTACAGTGGTGTTATTGGGTTAGGTTACCACTAAAATATGAAAAATGAAAATCTAAAATGTCAAAAACCTTGTCATAATTCTTACATTATGGCAGGCCTTTTGACATTGATTGTCGCTGACATGATATTGAGTCTTGAATTAGGCACTTGTCTCACCAACGACGATCAGCGAGAAGCGAGTAAAGCTAGATAGATACGAGTTGGCGAGCACCGACAATCGAGTGTCTTACATTTGTTGCTCGGCTATAAGCGAGTGCTCTTGTGCGATAGGCGATTACTCGCTCTGGCCCGCACTATTGGTAAAAATGACCGCTGGTTGGTCTCTCGGCGTGAGTTCTGATTTCGGACCGCCAAGCGGGCATCGCTGGGCGAGTATCAATGAGCGAGTATTATCTTTGATAACTCTTGTCGCAGCGGCAAAGTAGTAGTAAGAGAGATCTCACCGACAGTGTGAACAGCTAACTATCACACTTATATATCACATCACACTAATATTATAAAGGCGAAAGTTTGTGAGTGTGTGTGTATGTTTGTTACTTCTTCACGCGCAAACGGCTGGACCGATTTAGATGAAATTTGGTATGGATATTGTTTGAGTCCTGGGAAAGGACAAAGGATAGTTTTTATTCCGGGAGTATGTTCCCTTGGGATAATTTTCCACATTCACGCGGACGATGCCGCGGACGGCAGCTAGTCGACTATAAATGTATGTGTATCTTTTACTCATACGGGATCTATATCTTTTGTCCGTTTCCTCAGCGAGAAAATTTGATACATGATTAAAATCGATTATAATTTTCTAAATAAAATAAGTAAATATGATTGTTACATCCACATCAACAAACAGTAAATTTTTATCAAAATGTCCCGTGTCCAGTAAAGCCTTTATAATTGAACACCTGAACCAGGTCCGATATAAGCGTGAAAGAGAAATAGAGTGTGTCACCGCGTTTCCGCACGAAGTGTGCGGGTCCGCGGCTCATCACTCACGTAGGGGGAATAGGTTAATATCGTGGTCACAGGCGGCAAGCTAAGTTATCTCACGTAATCTGTTTAAAAGTTTTTTTTTATTTCATTTTAATCTGAGGGCAGTTCCCGTGATTCAGGACTGGTTTTTCTATAGTCATATAGCTTTTAACTGAGGTATAGAGGTTTGAAAGCTTTTTTTGTAGAAAATATGTAAATCGCCATATTTATTCTTCAGTCAAAAGTTATCCATCGCTCAATAAATTTGTTACTTAATGTTACATTAATTTCTCGAGTCTGTTGCATGCAAAACACCGTTTGATACACGTGGGTATTTTTCATTGCAGTCCTTAGCCCCGGGAGTGATTTTAAGGGTTCCGTACCCAAAGGGTACCGACGGAACCCTATTACTTAGACTCCGCTGTCCGTCCGTCCGTTCATCCGTCCTGTAACTCAAGAACCGTAAAACTGTTGAAATTTTCACAGAGCGTGTACATATTTCTATTGCCGCTATAACAAAAAATAAAAATTAAAAGGGGCTTCCAAATAAAAAACGTGTTTTTTACGGTTTATGGTACGGAACCCTTCGAGTGAGAGTCCGACTCGCAATTGACCGGTTTCAGTGACCTCTTGTGATTATAGGTGGAAACTTGCTGATTTTCGTTTTCTTAAAAGCAATGAACTTTTCTGTCACTCGTCTATATAATTTACGTGCGACAAAATTGTATCAGCAAAAGTTGTTGCCACAAAGAACTGATCGTAGTAGCAACGAAGTTTCCGCTTGTCGAATGTGTGGTAGGTACTAGTAGCTTGTTAAAGTTGTCAGCTTACCTGTCAACTTGTATCTATCTACTGCGCAAACTGACAAGTTTAACACGTGTAAAGGTAGAATATATCGCTATAATATTAAAGTTTGAGAGTGGGCGAAGTTAGATAACATAACATCACGCCTGTATTTCTTGAGGGTTAGGTAGAGGTACACCTACGACTTATACCTACAAACGGGGTGAATAGGAATGCAGGGGTAAATCGAAACAAANAGTTAGATAACATAACATCACGCCTGTATTTCTTGAGGGTTAGGTAGAGGTACACCTACGACTTACGACTTTGTAGGAGATTTTTACATCATATAAATATTGTTGGCAGCATTTACGGTCTCCAATTTTATTGAATTGATATTTCTTAAATAACTTTGCTTTTTTAGAAAACCAATAATGTGGTTTTAAAGTGAAAAGCCCTATCAAAGTTTTGTTTCGATTCACCCCTCCGTTCCTATTCACCCCGTTTGAAGGTACCTATCCACCTACCCATGCCATCTACCTAGCACATGTCCGAAAGGTGGTGAACGTCGAAAATTAAAATGCCTACTAGTTTAATTACATTGTTCAAAACATCGAAAATTTAAATATCGATTTTATAGAAAATTTTTATACCTAAGCTTAAAATGTTTTAGATTGAAATGCCCAGTGATTAAAATATCGAATGATTAAAGATGTCGATAGTCATTTTACCTAAGTTTAAAATGTCAACATGCGTGCTTTATTTTACGATGCGAGCTAGCGAGCGAAGCGAGCTCGGGACTTGAGTCACCCCGACTCGGACTGGTTAGGTTAGAAGGAGATAGCTTCGTGATTATTTTTTTAAACCACCCAAAAGTAGGAGCCCCGCTTCGACCGCGCCTGAATGAAAAGTTTGTTATTTAATTAAAGGGTGTACTTCGATATTTAGGACTTCCGATGTCAATTTTGTAGATAATTGATTTTAGATATATTGGACGCAGGTTACCTTACCATTCGACAATATATACTTTCTTGATTTTAATTATCGGTTCTTTGGTCGTTCGACATTTAATTATTCCATGTTTTGAACATTGACATTTTACCCGTAGGTATTTTAATTTTCGACGTTCAAATATGTACCCGTCCGAAACTTTTCTCTTGGCTTGCTGCTTGGGAGAGAGAAAACAATCAAAATTCGTTTACTGCATACACACAATAAAACAAATGAATATTATAAAAATCAACTGTCGTGTGTTAATCTTGCAGAAACTCGATCGAATTGTTTTGTTTTGTTGGTCTCAATACAGGAGTGTTTAAGGAAAAAAAAAATGGTACAATCAAATTATGAATGTGAGGTACCAACTTTACTGGACAGAGCGGAAGGAGTCCTTTGATGATTTCACACCCAAAAACAAAACTAGTATTTTATAGCTATAGTATATATAGTCCTCCTGACCGATTTCTACCGAGAGTAGCCATCAGCGCGGGACATATTACAGTGCACAAGCATGTGCGCAAACGCAGGTGCACTCCCTTTTCCGTCACTCTCATATTGCATAGTTGTAAAAATCATCATTAAACAATGAACAGAGTATTATAAAGAGTCTCAGTTACCTACTGTTCAACTACACCTACGTGTAAGAGCCGACTTACGTACATAATATAGATATAATATCAAGCAGATTTGCTTCCATCGGTTCTCGTGAAATCCCCATACAATAGCGAATTGCATTTACCAAGGTATTAAGTTCAGATACTGCAATTCTGAGTAGAGACAGGCCTTTGTCTGTGCCTGCTTTGTAGTTCCTCTTCTACGAGTAGATTTATTTGTTATTATAATATTGTAGGTAATATGGTAAGTATTGTGGTTATACGAACACATTACGATTAATCATTTCAGCCGAAAAATGGTCTCCTCTAAGTGTCACCACATCAACCGCTCTTGTGCCTCTCACATCCAGCGGATTCTCGCGGCCTACACCCTGGTGTAGGCCGCGAGAATCGTCGTATGAAGGAGGCATTCCAACGCTGAGTCATTTTGTGCGCGTTCGCCACTCCAGAATCTTTCGGCCGCATTGACCATCTGTTTTGAGAGCAATGTGCTTTGCCCACTGCCACTTAAGTTTCTTCAATTAAAACATTAATTTCACAATAATCGACTTGATCCGGACAGACGACCAATATGGCTGATTGCTACTAGGCAAGCGTACTCTATCGTCGAT
>NDFZ01001626.1:0-14465 GCA_002192655.3 Mamestra configurata | reverse complement strand
CCAGACCTCCACAACCCATAAACAGTAACAAAGTAGTACTTGGCAAGAATGGAGTCACATTTTACTGGCTACTGACAATCCGTAACGACTGCCAAAGAACTACAAATGACAGCCGGGACCAACGGCTTAACGTGCTTTCCGAGGCACGGAGGAAAATTGGCATGTAAAGATGGTCACCCATCGACAGACCAACCTTGGCAAGCGTTGCTTAATCTTGATCGACCGTGCGGCTCTTATTCTTTAGCCACGAGCTCCTGAGATTTATTAGATTTTAAAGAAAAGTAACCATTTAATATTATTGTAGGTTACTTTGTGTAATTTTAAATTTTATATATNGATATATTATAGAACTTAAATGCTCTTTTATCTTCTAGAACCAAAACGCTCTGTTAAAAACCTTTAAAGTACAAGCAGTTGCAATGATGACCATAATAGGCCTACTGTATCACTGTTTGGTGATAAAACGCCTTGGTTATAAAAGCTTTTGTTACTTGGGTAGCCAGTAGTCTTAAAGGTTTTTAAAAGTCATCATCATCTGCCTAGCCTTTTCCCAACTATATTGGGGTCGGCTTCCAGTCAAACCGGATTCAGCTGAATACCAGTATTTTTCGTGGAGCGGCTGCCTACCAGACCTCCACAACCCATAAACAGTAACAAAGTAGTACTTGGCAAGAATGGAGTCACATTTTTTATATAAATAATAGTAATTCAGTAAATCAAAACGAAATCCTTTGTTTCAAATAGAGCATTACTTTTGAATTGTCAAGGTCTGTCAGTTAAATAGATGAAGCGAGCTGAGCAGCTACCAGCAAGTTGTTCTGCAGCAATACACACTCACCGACTCCGTCTCCAGCGCAGCAATGGCACGTTTCAAAGTGTAGATCTTCTGGAGAAGAACGTCCAAGAATCTCCATGGACACTATTTTAAATCAGTGTTTACAAAATCATGGTTACATT
The DNA here is from genome assembly GCA_002192655.3 of Mamestra configurata. Taxonomy (NCBI): domain Eukaryota; kingdom Metazoa; phylum Arthropoda; class Insecta; order Lepidoptera; family Noctuidae; genus Mamestra; species Mamestra configurata. The sequence continues at coordinate 13,508 of NDFZ01001626.1, read as the reverse complement.
TTTACGATGCACCTGGGTTTTACCTTGTGAAGAAACGCAGATACGCTTTTAGACCTTACCTTGTATTTGTTCCCTGATATGTATTTGTTACCAAAACAAAGCCAAGCCAAGCATGGATATTAAATGAATCAGTCTTTCAATTGCGTACCAGTCAGGGGTCGTTATAATTGGGTATATCCAATTTACTTTTGAATTTACATATTAATACCTTATCTTGTATTTTGTTCTCTGATTTTGCCATGGAATACCAAACATAGCCATAGATATACATATATTATTCAGTGTTTCAATTGCGTACTGTGGTCAATAAACGGGAAAACGTTAAAATTGGGTATATCCAATTGACGTCTAAATTTTCCTATCTATAGGGTAGGTAAAAAGGAAACTGAAGAAGTAACTATATAAGCTCCTGAAACGTAGCCATTGTCACATTCGTCAAATTATTTCGAGCAGTGCGTACAATATTGCGCTACAACCATGAAGAAATATTTTGTTTTGTTTTTATTCTTTGCTGCCACTTCTGCTTGGTCGAGGAATAATGGTGTTAATTGTAAGTTTGTACTATTTTATATTTTCATGCAGAAATTCAAGTAGACTTATGAATACTTGGGGCAAGATGCATAGATTGTACTTTAACATTACTTTGCTAAGTGAACTTTTCAGCCATTCATGCGAATATGGATCTTATGTTACAAACTAAAGTTCATATTCGTGATAAACGTTTTCTGAAATTCGCTTATAGAATAAGGATATTTTTTTATTTGCTAAAAAGGTTTAAATTCGAATGAAACTATACTTGGCAAAGTTTGATCAATCGTTCGAATCCCTTAAGGGTTTTTGGGTCAGCGCAGACAGAGCTGCGACTGCTACCTGTACCTGTCAGAAATTACAGTAGTTACTTACAATTGACCATTCTAATGGTACCATTAGAATGGTCAATTGTGAACAATTCCGAAACCCGCTTGAAGCTTCGATTCTGTGTGCTATTTTTTTTTTTATTTGTTTAGGTAATTGTTTGGTTTTTACGTAGGTAATATATGGGTTTTTTTGTGCGTGAGTAAAAGTGAGTAATTTGACGTTGTTGGTTCCAGTGATACCGTTATCTTGTCAACAAATTCGTACGTTCGTGGATGGACACAATTACCGTCGCCTCCAGGTTGCCAAAGGAAACGTTGCTGGACAGCCTCCTGCGTCGGAGATGAAGATGATGGTATGTAGCTTTAATCATTTATTTATTTATTAACATTATTTTAATAATATTCTTCTGCTTCCTCCTAGACCTAATCCCATTTTCTTGGGGTCGGCCTCCTTGTCTGCATTTTCCATTTAGCTCAATTAAGTGCTGCGTCTTTTTGTAAATGAGCTTTTTTTATTTTATTAAATTTACTTTTATAATATTTATTAATAATTATTAACTATAGGATTGCCTCCTCTTTAATAATATATAGCTGAAGAATGAAAATGTTTAAAGATGGAAGGGATACATTTGCCCTGCAGGACTGCAGACAGGCTCATAATAATTCTTTGGCATCCAAGACTGATGCCTTAAGAAGTTTTTTTTTATTAAACCACAATTACCTATTTGTTTCCTAATTCGCTACTTGGTTCCCAGGTGTGGGATGAGGAGTTGCATGCCAAGGCATCACAGTGGGCAAAGAAAAACTTGGGCAAACACAATTCAAACAGATCTGTTGGTAAGTATTAAAATAATGAAGTATTTTTTTAATTTTATTAACCTAACCTAATAATATACAAGGTGGAGACGACGTTACGACAGTAAGTCAAAACACTGGCAATATTAGTCCATACGAATATGATGTCTTTTATCACAGATTTGATGATACTAACTGCAACAGACTGCTTGGAATTTCGCTAACCTTTACTAGTTTGAGTTTTTCTGTCGTTTTATGTAATTGGAGAGGGTATTTTTAATTTCGGTGACAGGATTTATAATAGTTTCAAAATATTCCTATGAACCAGTATTGTCAGTGTTTTCATTTATTATCGTATCGATGTCTCCACATTGTGTAGTGGCGCAGTCTGTTATACGTATTTATATTTTCACAAACCTAACCTAAAGCACGTCATTATAGCCCGCGAGTGGGACCCCTTGGCCTCCGCCGTGAGGTTCCACATTCAAATCACGTTATTGGTTTATAATTAAATTCAGCACAATATTATTGCGGTTGATGGGGGCACAGCTTCGGACGCGCGATCTGCTCCTAGCAGTGGAGGTTGACTCGCGCTGCTCGCGGTGAACAACCACCTCACTTCATGGTGCGAGCACAATTTTCTCACAGTAAGGCGTGAAAAGTAGAATACGCTCCACAGGGATAAAGGTGTCTTTATCTTGGGCTAGCTTAAATCCCTTGCTGCATTCAGGATTCTTGTATTAACTTCCTCGCTTCGCTCGTGAGTTAAACTTTAAACCTCCTCGCTACGCTTGGGAGTGTACTCTTGAATCCTTCATTGCGTTCGAGATTCAATATGACGCCCGTGACATAAGACACTGCTTTATTTCCTCGGTGCATAATCTACTATTTTTGCTTTGCCGCGATCGACTGGACTAATAGCCGCGATCGACCGGTTGGACATCCCTGGTCTATTGGTATCAAGCGCTACTGAAGAGTATTAGCTTCTGGGCAGTCCTGGGTTCAATTCCCCGGTAAAAGTGCCATTGGCTCTTTCAACTGGAATGTCTCAGTAGCAGCCCGCAACCTGGATTTGTGGCCGGTTGATAGCCCCTTAGTACCACGGATTTAAACATAAGTGACAAAAAATGGGTGAACCTTCTACATCTTGTATAGTAGGATTAGGCTTACGTGTTATTTGACAAAGTTTACACTTTGATAAAACAAATACAAACTAAAACCTACCATTGTTTTCTACAGGTTCCAATAGATTTAGCACCGGAGAGAACTTGTACTGGTACTCGACTACCGATCTTAAGTATGTCTTGAATCCGGACTCAGCCCTCGAGTCGTGGTTCACGGAAAACGTTAACTACACATTTGGACCACTAAAGGAGAGCGACTTCCGTAGAAGCTACCATATCGGGCATTATACTCAGGTATGTGATACATCCATCTTTTTTAATCAGCCCGCCGCTGTTCCCTACCTACTAATGAAAACAGAAAACAACAGTGGTGACCATCAGAGAGACGCGGCAGTGAAGCTAGACAAGTCCTAAGGCTTCAACTATCTTGGATCCCGCAATGAATTTTATTTGAAAAAAAAAAACAATTTCACAAAAACTACAACCGACTTCCAAAAAAAAAACTTACTAAGTATAAAATAACTTTTTTGAAGTCGGTTTTTTCTACGTATTTTAACAAGGAGTTCCGAAATGAACGTTACTTTATACTTTGTAGTGTTTTTTGGAAGTCTGTTGTATTTTTTTGTAATAAAGTTGTTTATTATTCACAACACCACTGGAAAGTCACGGAAATCAAAATACGCAATTTCGTTTAGTTGGGTGACATATTTTTTCCATCTTTTTTAATTTAAAAACCAAACTACTGAACCGATTTTGAAGAAATTTCTATGGGACCAATCGGAGTATATCCTTTCACATAAAAAAATATTTTTTCAAATCGTTTCATTAATGACGGGGTTATACACAATAAAAACACAACTGAATTAAACATCAGTGGAGTAAAAAAAGAGCAGGATACAAAATAGAGCAAGTCCAATAGGCACAAAGGGACGTTTACAACTGGAGAATACCAGTCGCTTAACATTTACAAGCATGTGACCTATTTGTGAAACTTCTGATTAGAGTAATTTAAGTGTACCTTATTTAAAATAACCATTAACTTTTAACAGATGGTGTGGTCTGAGACCAATAAGCTTGGTTGCGCTATCTCACAAACCTTCAAGTTGGAGCAATCATACAGGTGGAACAAATATTTTGTCGTCTGCAACTACGGACCTGCGTAAGTTTATACTCTTATACGTTCTTGAAGTAGCTTAAATTTTTAATTTAAAATTATTTCCTTTGTGCCAGAGACATAGAGCCTTCTTAGTTAAAAACCGTCTATAAGATTTCTAAAACTGCCGATTCGCAGTAATCGAACCAGGTGGTGGAGCACTACTTTGTTCTAATGTCCCATGCAGCACCAGATTCTTAATCATCGTCTGCCTTTTTTTTTTTTTTTTGATGTCGGGTGGAAATCCTCATGGAAATCCTCCACCCTGGGGCGGGTGGAGGGGTCTGTCAGACTCTTACTGACTAAAACCACCCCGGTGTTCCATCTTCCACCTACGCCGGGGATCGCGGGAACGTATGCGACTTCCGCAATCCCCGGCTGGTGCCGGCCCGCCACTGCGGGCCACCTCGCGTCGGCGAGGGGAGTGAGGTGTTGGACTCCCCTCGCTACGTCAAAGATCCCAGTATTTTACGTGGAACGACTGCCTCCCAGAACTCCACAACCCAGTAACTGGGTAAAGCGGTAGTTCTTGGCAAGACTGGTGTCATATTTTCTAGCTTCTGACAATCTGTAACGAGTAACGACAGCCGGGACCAACGGCTTAACATGCTTTCCTAGGCACGGAGGAATTTCGGTATGTTAAGATGGTCCACATACCGACCCCGGCAAGCGTTGCTTATCCTTGAAGATCGACTCGTGCGGCTGTTATTCTTTAGCCACGAGCACAGCTACATAAATACAATGTGGAGACATCGATATGACAGTAAATTAAAACACTGTCAATACTGGTTCATAGGAATATTTTGAAACTATTATAAATCCAGACACCTACATTAAAAATAAACTTTCGAATTACATACAAAGTCAAAAAAACTCAAACTAGTTAAGGATAGTGACTACTATTCTGACCAAGTAGTCTGTTGTAGTTAGTGACATCAAATCTGTGATAAAAGACAACATATTCGTATGAACTAGTATTAGTGTTTTGATTTATTGTCGTATCGCCGTCTCCACTTATACATATCTCCACCACAGAGCCTTCTCGCTTTTGAATCTCATCATGAAAACCGTCTAGATTTTTTTTAAACGGTTGATTCGCAGTGACCGAGCTTGGTGGTGGAGCACTACTTGTTCTAATGTCCCATGCAGGACCAGATTCTCAATACATTTTCTTATATTTTCAGAGGTAACTATATGGGAGAAAAGCCGTACAACGAAAATGGTGGCCGCAGTAACAGTCTAGTATGTGAAACTAAAGACGATTGCGACCATCCATATGGATCAAAGTGTTAGAAAAAATCATAATTTTTCGAAGAATCTTTGACTGCAAACATTTTATGTTATAAGTACCTATTTAAAGAGTATTTCAAGAATGATTTCAGCGTCGTCGTATTTTAATCTAAGTTTAAAATATAATAATTCGAATAAAGATTTCTAAAAGGAATTAAGTTTTTCAATTACTTCTTTTTCATATGAAAGAAAGAAACAGTAAAATTTATTTAGCGCACACATGAAACACGCACGGTCCCTACATCGAAAGAAATAAGTAACAAAATATGGTTTCTATCGCAAAAACTAGTCTGTGTGTCACGGCTGCACTAAAAAGGTCCATTTCAACGATACGTCAGACAAACTTATGCATTATGACGCTGGTTTTCAAATAAACCTTTTAAAGGACGAGTGGCGGTTCATTTGTTACAATCGGTTGCACTCATTTAGTAAAAGAACATTTGCTTTTTTTTTAAAAGCTATAAAGCACAAATGACGTAACGTAATCACTTCATCTAACAACACATTACCTACATAATTTTCATATAACGGGAAGTATATAATTATATGTCACCGGAAAATTGCAGACTCCGTAAGATTGTAATAAATATTCATTATATTAAAATCTTTAAGTTATATCCGTGTCTTATTGAGGAAAAATTTATATATATAATTTATATAATAATAATTCACAATTTCACGCGATATCTTAATGCGTTTGCAATTTTCCGATGACATTACTATCAAAGTTAAAATACAATGCAATCTAGTGGTTCCAAAACAACACGTCGTCGTCGTTTGGCGGATGGTACCTACTGCCTTGTCCTCAGCTCTTTCTTCTATAGAAAGAATAGTTTCCTCAAGGATCAATTTTAGGTTCGATTTTTTATACTAGGTATACTGTGCGGATTTTATAAAGTGCCTTCGGAAATGCAAATACCACATCGATGCCGACGATGTGGAACTGTATAAATCTTTCAGACCAGATGATTATGACACAACCATTTGAGATCTAAATGAAGACCTAGATTTGGGAACTCCTTTCTTAGTCAGGGCTGCCAGATCGTATATTTGGATAGAAAATATGTATAATTGGAAGGTGTATAGTATCCATCATCATTCCGTATAATTCGATACAAAATAATACGGCATGAAATGGAGCGAAAGTTGTCCGCTCACTCTGTATAAGATGAACAGAGATTTTTTTAGGATGTGAAGTCATCAAATGACTTCTTCCGCTCTAGGTGGAGCGGAAGGGCATCACGGACTCTTACTGACTAAAACTAATCCGTGTTCCTTTTAAAGCCCTTTGCGTTCCAGGGCCGCGGTGACTCTTTCGAACAAATTCCGCAAAGGATGAACAGAGATGGAGCTAAGATATTGCCATGTTGCCAACTTTACAACTATGATGGAGTGTCGTGTTGTGGCGTGTCATCGTGTGGCTACAATGTGGCTATGGTTCCTGATTGTGGTTTGAGGTTTAGTTCGGTAGTCTGTGGAGTTTTTCTTTTCCAAAGTTGTCATATTGTTTTTGCGTGTCGTATTTTCAGTAACTTACAACTTATTTTATACTGCTACTTTTCTAGTTACTTACGTAGTACGTAGTAGTACTTAATTTGAAGATGAAGAAGAGAGAAAAAGAAATTACAGGTCAATATGTCAGTTTTATGAAATTATGAAGAAAAATCGATTTGTAGAATGGTTATGTATAATGCGATCTAATTTCATATAGTTGCAGATACTTAACCGTATAGCCGCTATTTATTTGCTGGCATCCCTGTTCTTAGTGCTCCCTTACATTCCCCGAAGAACCTACATGCCAACAACTTTCAACTTTCTGAACTCTGACTCTTTGACCACTTTAAAAGCTATTTGGTCGCAGGAACAAAAACACGGAAGTGTCATATTTAAAGTTTTTTGTCTTTTTATGTTTTACACAAGATGTCTATGTCAGTCTGTCATCTCTTTTATTCGCTCTCCTTTCGCAGGTATGCTGGAAGAGATTTCTTTAGAAATAAGCATCACCTTTGTACCTATTTTTCTGTTCCCTTCTTCTTATCTATTTGTTAAATGTGTGTACATAAACTGTTAAATAAATAAATAAATAAAATAAGAATTTTATGGGTGTGTAATACTAGGTATTACTTTTTTAATAAAACAACGAACGATATTATTTCATCATCTATTGTTATAACAACTTATGATATACATCTAACATAATATAATTTTATATAAGCTTCAGTTGACATATCATTATCATACACTTAAACTAATTTAAAAGTTATAATTTTCATATTGTATAAGATTTCTTTCGAACCGTCAACATGACATGCACGGTCGTAGCAGATTAGACTATGGTAGTTTTTATCTAAATTGGAAAAAGTGCAAAATAATACTCTTCGCGGTATTGGTGGCTTTATTAGAAGAAGGTACTCCCATCCACGTGATGGAGAGTGAATTGAATTTACCCCCATTACATATTCATAGGAAATTTATTAATTTAATTGAAGTATTAACTTTAGGCATGAATAATTATCAATACTGGATGCAGGAAGCAGCCCCTATTGATCTCAATTAACAACGAGCTTAAATATACTACGATGCACTCTGTTAACCTTTTGACCGCCACGGTCAGCTACAGCCGACAAATTAAAAAAAAATAGTTTAAAAAAACTAAAAAAACAAGCTTTTATAGAAAAATCCAACTAAAAAACAGAAAATAAAATTTAATAAATTTGATTGAGAATAATGTAAAAAAGAAATGAATGTACATTATTGTTAAAAAGCGTGGGGTGCATTTAAAGTGAAGATATTATCAAAGTGATGATTCTTCTACTCATTATCTGTCAATAAAATGTTTATAACTATTGACACTATGCACCCCACGTTTTTTACAATAATGTACATTCATTTCTTTTTTACATTATTCTTAATCAATTCGTTTTAAATTTTATTTTCTGTTTTTTAGTTGGATTTGTCTATAAAAGCTTGTTTTTTTAATTTTTTTAAACTATTTTTTTTTGTCAAAGGTTATTTAAATAGAATATGTGTGTTTTTGTGAACAATAAAAAAGTGTGTATTTATGGATAATGTTTTGCTTTGTTAGAATATTTTTTAATTTTAATTAATTAATCCTGGCGAATCTAATTAGGATAATCGGATATTTTAATTGAATTCTTGCATTGTCATCGATCCTTGACAGGTGTGCAAAGTTTGAACTAAATCTGATCGTTCAAAGTAGGGCAAAATCGAGCTCAAAAGGGACTGTTACATACATACATACATACATACATACATACATACAGGTGAAGCTAATAAAAGCGTGTTAAAAAGTGTCCAACACGCCACCGTCGACGGTGGCGTATTGGGCACTTTTTCATTTGTCGGCTATAGCCGACCGTGGCGGTCAAAAGGTTAAGATGATTGAAATGTTTTCGCTTGAGACATGGATCAGCAACATCAATGTTCATAAAGCTATTAAACATAACATTCCATATATAACTAAGTCTAAACGAGATTATAATTGTAACCGTTTGATGATAAGGAATATGCTGATTTCCATAAGATTTACAAAAATGGTTCTAAAACTGGTGCTGATAGTGGGGCTGCTGTTTGAGACCCAAAATTAAAAACGTCTGTCCAGCAAGCTATAGACTCCGATATCTCCATTATGGATATCGAGTTAATTCCTATAGCAGGTTTGTTATTCTGATAACTCAATTAGCCATGATAAGTTTGTCATCACTTGGCTCGGTGCACCTCGTCCGTACGACGAGTACCGATAGCCTACACGATTTTGGAGTGTATATTATATGGAGTGAATATCTTAATCAAAGGTCAAAAGAAAAGAGAATTTGGTACAAGACCATCCACAGCTCCCAGTGTATAATTGGATTAGCCAAATGTGTTAAGTCGAAGAGATTTAGTTATGGCGACTTCTTTCCGGTCACATTTCATCATCAAAAGTTTAATTTTGTAATGAAAAAGGTAACATGAGTTGACTTGGGAATCAATATAGTGACGTTCGTGCCAGATATTAAGGTATAAAAAAAAGGTCTTGTGGCAACTCGGGAATCCTTTTTGAACAATGTACATTTGGACAGATACAATCAAAAACTGCCGAAAATAAAAAATAATGTGATTTTAGGGTACCTTCATACTGGCTACTTAATTTGAATATGAAGGTACTATTTGGCCCCAGTTCGTTGCTACAGTGAAGCGTACCTACTTACTGAGCTATTCAGTTTAGTGATTTCAGAGTGGTTTCACGCTAAAGTATTTTTCTTAATCTTCAGGAATGTAACAAGGTACGTTGATTTTTTTTATTTGTGTAAAAAGATGTTATACGAAAAATTACCTCTCGCTTTCTTGTAATCTGTGGGATTGATTTCACTAAAAGGACCGTGTGTTACAGGAAGCGTGCGCTATATTTAAACTGTGAGAGTTACTCGGATCAAAATAAATAATTACGATATTGGAGATTGTAATGCCATCCTGGCTTGTCGTTTATCGGATCAAACCAAAATCCTGTACAAACGGGCATTTTTATTATGTTGATGTTACAGGGCGACGTTACCGCTTGTCGATACAGCCCTTAAAAAAAATAAAACAAAAAAAAAATACATGCACGGAATTAGTCTACCTGCGTACTTATGGCCAAGTGCCATCTCGAAATAAGATGTGGCATTTGGAAACGCCACAGATCTAATGATCACTATATATATCTGTCACCGGAAAAAAACAAACGCTGTAAGATTGTAAAATATCGCGTGAAATTGTAAACTATTTTTTCTTAATAAAACACGAATATATTGGAAACTATTGAATTTGGATGGGATTTATTGTATATAAAACGTTTTTATTAATGATTATGTGTGTGTGTATACATTAATTGATGAATCATCTTTTAATAAAATGCTATTATACAATTATTATTAAAACTATCAATCATGTCATTAATTCAATCAATCATGCCTATTCACAAAAACGCTCTTTGTTTGATTTCAACAATTCCGTATAAAAACTACCTATTCCTGTAAATATCTCGTGACAAATGGAACCAATTTGTCCCACTTTACGTGAAATTCGATGATTTAAATGTAGTGGCCGGTATTGGAACCGAAGGCGTCCACTGTCGTGTATCTTGCCTTAAGGTCTGTACACAAAAGGTCGATCAGAGTCTCACTCGTATCAGTAAAGTGAGTCGGCATCGTAACTAGTTGAACTAGACTTAGGTAATTTAAAAATTCCTGTACCTTTTCGGTCGTAGTCTCACTTATTTTAAGCATATAACGTTATTATCGCCCAGTAAAATATAGTGCTCACAGATGCCTATTGCAGTGTTTTTGATAGCATCAAAGTACAGATCAATGTCAAACCAAGGTGGCCGGTACGCTATAGATACAAATGGTAATATTTTTCACACCAAGCGAGATTGTCAATCACATCAGTTCTGTTCGACGGAACTGAGAATAGTGAGCATACATGTGCTTATTGTTGAAAGATTCTAAGCTACTTTCAATCGAAATAATATTTTGGTATACGATTTACCTAGTACAGACGCCAGCACATCAGGCTACCAGAAACTGACAAATTTTTCAATCAACCATGAACCTCTGAACTCTGGAGATAAAGTTGAAAATCTATTAAAGAAATTTGAGAGATTGTTGTAGCTTGATCTGGCGTCTGTACCTTTAACGTGAGAGTCGATCTTTAATGTGAGAGTCGATCTTTAACGTGAGAGTCGATCTAACGTGAGAGTCGATCTAATGTGAGAGTCGATCTTTAACGTGAGAGTCGATCGTAGATAGTAGTTTTTAGGTATAAAAACAAGAAATAAAAATGAATCAATTTTGTGTTGAATATTTTTCAGGGAGTGGGAATTTAGGGATTGATGCATGAATAGAAAGCGTTTTTTGTGAACTGTAAGTGATTGTCAAGTCAATATAGGATTTTCTAAACCCAAACCTAGATATAGTCATTTAAGAAACAATCAGGGAATGTAGGCATTAGGTAAATTATTAGAATTGGTAATTGTACCTATAACTTACGAGGAAATATGATTGGTAAAATATTGCATAAATTGCAACGGGGATTTTGCAGTAAATTCAAAACATTGTACGCAACATTTTATTTGAAAATCCCGTGTTAGGTAAGGTTTACAATAACCTTCGTGATGTTTATTTACGTCAATAATCCGGTAAACGCAATTACGCAACAACTTGTTTAAACCACTTGCCTAGTATTTTATTAAGGTTTAGTTGAATTTCAACAACGGCGCAACGAAGAGATGTTTCACAATACTTAGACACTAATTAATATAGTAAAGAGAAAAGATTTGTATGTTTGTATGTTTATTTGGAGATAGGTAATCTAAAACTACTGGACCTATTTTATAATAACTAACACCAGTAATAACCTTTACATAATTAATTATCACTGAATAACATCCATACTCCATACTTATATTATAAATGCGAAAGTATTATCTGTCTGTCTGTTACCTCTTCTCGCTTAAACCGCTGAACCGATTTAGATGAAATTTGGTATAGAGATAGTTTGAGTCCCGGGAAAGGATATAGAATAGTTTTTATCTCCGAAATCATTCCTTCAGGGTGTAAAAAGGGGAATGGAAAATTGTAAACTGAATCAATAAAAAAGGACTAAGAATTTTATCATTTGACTTTTCGTTAGAAATAAAGAATGTAAGTAAATATATTACGCATTTTTGACCAATTACTCATCCCTTTAGGATGTGAAAAGAGGAGTGGAAGTTTGTATGGGAAGATCTTTTCTTCCCATACAAACTTCCACTCCGGAGTGGAATTTTTATATTTTTTTATCTGTAAAAAGTAAGGAATAAAACTCAATATTATTTAACTTTTCCGGAAATATAACGAATGTTAGGTACTGCAGTTTTGTAGGTGAGAAATTTTAGTAAAGCCACTGTTACATGTAGTGAGAGATGGTTCAAATAGGCATTGTTTTGTTTCTGTTACACATTTTAAATATTATGTAATATCTATTCAAACTGGTTAGGTACTACTACATACAAACGGGGTTTTACTTATGTTTTTTACCTTATACCTTCCATATACTTACGTCAAAGTGCTTATGAATTGACAGCTATTCGATTGGCAAATTAATCGCGGTCTCATACATAATTATTCATACTTAATATTATAAATGTGAAAGTAACTCTGTCTGTATGTCTGTTACGCTTTTACGGCTAAACCGCTGACCCGAATTTGATGAAATTTGTTACAGAGATAGATTAGACCTAGGAGAATAGGCAACCTTTTGTCGCGAGAAAAGGGCGTGAAGGGTTTGAAATAGGCGATGAAAGTTTGTATGGGAGTCCGTCATTATTGAAGCATTATTAAAAACATGGATGGATCGTTCGGTTTCTTAGATATTTAAGGGTATTTAGGTAAGTTATTATCCTGCGTGACTTGATATTACGTGGAATCAAACACTTTTTTGTATCGGTAGGTACCTATTAATACACGACAGTCAGCGACAGTATGTCTCACCCTTTTTAGGGTTCCGTAGTCAACAAGCAACCCTTATAGTTTCCCTATGTCCCTCCGTCTGTCTGTATGTCCGTCCGCGGTTTAGCTCAGAGACGCTTATTAGCGCTAGAAAGCTACATATTAATCACGCCGACAAAGTGGTAAAATGAAATATTGAAAACATATTTTGTTTATCGTCTACCCCATGATGTGCGTGTGGGGTGTCGTTGGATAGGTAATTTATGATTTTAAAAAATATTGAGGGTTTGCTAAAACCATTTTTTCATCTAAGGACCCCTTTGCGAAATATTAAACTTTAAAGTGCTAATTTTTGTTTGAATCATGTAGTCCCCCCCCCCCCNGTTATAGCTAATATAACAAATATTAGGATAAGTGACGAGTCTGTGTTGTCTAGTTGTACTAACAACATAGTGACTAATTATTATGATTCCTTGTGTACGAAGGAGGACCCACTTATAATACCAACATTCTTGGAGGCGTCAACCAATCAGATAGAGTATTCTCTTCCTGATGGAACCCATACAGACATTTTAGACTCCTGATAATTCATTAAACTGAGCTGCAAGACAACAGAAGAACCCCTTCAAATAACCAATTATTATTAGTGAATAATAACAAGGTATCTTCTGGCAATTTAGTTCATAGTAAAAATCCTAAGGGAGGGCAATACACTTTAAAATTATTTAATCAAAACATTCAAGGTTGCTCTTTCTTTTTACTGGAGATAGAAATGTTTTTAGAAAAAACCAAGTTTGATGTAGTTTGCCTAACAGAACAT
>NDFZ01001625.1:0-14464 GCA_002192655.3 Mamestra configurata | reverse complement strand
CGCTAGTTGTTAAACGACGCGGCGACGCGCGCCACCATAAAATGATTATCGCTTTTTTGTATACTGTGTAGGCAACTGCGTAGGTTAATAAGTTTGTTCACACTTTATTTTCCGTTCTTTTCAACCTTTTGCATTAATATTTACCATTGTTAAATGGAAGAACAAAGTTGAACTGGTACTATAATGGTTTTTAAGTTTTTATAGGTAGGTTTCCCGTAGCTACGCCAAACAATATTGGTGAACTTTGACATCGGCATTATCCATGTTTCGCCACTTTTTATAGTCCCAATGTGTATGGATCGGGTGTATTTTTCATCGGTCCGGGTAGCAAATTACTCTCCGGGGCTCCCACACTTTCCAAAATAAAATGTTGGATCACATGAGTCCGGCGGAAAAAGTGGAAAAGTTTCGTGTTTGTAGGTTATGTAATTTGCCTGTTAATCTGGTTTTGTTTTAATAAATAGCTTATTACCTTGTACTGACTGAAATTAATGTAAAGTTTGACATAAACAAGAGTCCGCTCTATTTTAGCTATACAAAGATGGAATTAACTTAATTTTTATTTATTTAAACTTAATGTACAATAGTAATAATAATAAAATTTAAAGATGGCAGGGCAGGACAGAAAAATGAGAGCAAGTTTACATTACCTAGTAAAGCAGAATGACGCGAACAGAACACCATCTAATCTACGTCGATATTAGTTAACACTTCGCTATTAAGCAATCGTAATTGCTTTTACTTTTTCCAATGAAAGAGAATTTTATGTCAAGCGTTAATCTCTTCCTGCAAGTTGTAAAAGACCAAAGGTGCGCTTACACGAGCAATGAAAATTGATCACTTATAAGCAATACTGGTCGATTGTGACGTCACAACATATCAAGCAATTCAGGGCAACGGCATCGGCAGTAAGCTTCAATTTGGCGATTTTCTTTGTAGAAACTAGGCAACACACCAGTAATTTAGTTGAAAAAAAAAATTACCTAACACAGAGAGACCAATATAGAATATTATACCTATACCAGACATTATCCCGTTGCGGGGGTAGACTTCTCTTCCGGTTGCTTTTGCCATGGCCAACCCATGGTTTGATGGGTCCCCCGCGATACAGGCTTTTGAATGTCTGCATTGTTTTGCTAAACAGACCAAACTCTCTAAACATTTATGGAAGTCTGTATTGTGTGAACCCACCATTAGCTCAAGCAACATTTTTGTGTATTCTCCGGGTGATCTTGTAAAGAGAGTCGTTATCATTAAAACATGGTTCATTACGAAAAATTGCCGGTATTTTTAAACGAAGGAGGTGATACAGTCAGTTCCTTGCATAGTTGCATAACAGTCTTCCGGATTTCTAATGCAAAAAAGGATCAGGTATTGCAGGATATTAGGGTCGTATATCTTATTTTAGCTATCTTTTCTAGTGACATTATCTTTTTTCCGACATAGGTAATCGCGAACGAAGTTGCGGGCAACAGCTAGTGTAAAAATTATAGAATAGTATGGAGCAATTAGAAACAATATTGCCGAAACAATTGTCCTTATTATTATATTGCTCCATATTGAGTTTGAGCCATATAAATTGCTCGTGTAAACGCACCTTTAAGAAAACTCCGCAAAAAGGCTTATTGTGTGCGGTTTAGAAATCTGCCTCGCAGACTGCAGTATTACAATATTTGATATCTTATTAGCTTCGAGCGAACTTCTCAAGCGGCTGAATCCCTGGTAATCCTATCAGGGAAATTGGTAACCGGTGGATAGGAGGATGTCATTATTTCGTGTGTGTTTTTATTGTAATAGCGTTTTGATATTGGAAAGGGTTTACAATACAAGGTAATGGGTTGATTTAAATATCTATGTCTACAACTAATGTGGTTTGTCTACAAGGTTTTACTATTTAGTATAGTGAGTTATTTTGATCTTGTCGGTATCTAATGAATACTTAGGTAAAACTGTGTCGAATTAAATCGTTAACTTAAAAATAACATCAAAATCGGTTTAAAATGGGTGAAGATATCGCTGAACGAATGAGTCGAATTGAGCACCTCCTCAAAATTTATAATTTGTTTGAGTTATTCTTTTATTTATTTTTTATAAACATGTACATTTCATATAATAAATACTCATCTTACTATATTCATTTAAAATAAAAACTTTGTTTTCAATGTAAACGCAAATCAAAAGACGATCAATGGTCAGTATGATCATCACTGAATGATAAAGTTTCCATTCACCTCAATTGTGTATCACAGTTTCTATCATTCAATCTGAATGATATTGAAGGACATTCCTAATCTATTGCTTTAATATCTTTGAACAAATCCTCTACTTGACAACGTATTTCTACGGAATGATTGTTTTGTTACGCTGCATCTGATCAGGAGTTACAGATCAGATTTTTTCGGTATGGGCTTGGGCACGCTCAGCTCAATTTTAGTGTACGTATATTATTCTTATCTTTTACTATATGTTTGTTGCTTTTGTGTTGAAAAAAATCGTTACACTGACCTATACAAGATGTCCGTCAGTACGTAATTATGAGCCCCTCAGTGGACATAACACAGTGGCCCATATCCGCCATTGTATCTATACACGCCAGACATAATTTTATTATCCCCTACCATCGCCTCTGACGTCACTCGCCATATTTCACACAATTTATACGAAAACTGAGAAAAATTGACACGTCACGGTATATATAGACCGCTTCACAGCGTTTAAGTATTTACAGTGAATCTTATGTAATTAAAACGGAGGCAACGTACAATGTGCTTTATTAAACAGGAGATAAAGTCGAGTATTTATTATAGGGTCTCCTGTGTCCCTTTCCAGTCAGGTAATAATAAAATAAGAGATTACATCTTTGCGTAAGCAACAATAGGGCTCCCTGTTATTTTACTAGGGTGGTTCGCACAATTGAAATACAACCTTAGCGCGTTCTTAATAGGGTTTGATTTTATTTGTAGATAAATAAATTTGATTATAACAAAGTTGGATTGCTGTGATAGGTAATCGGATGTTTTAAAAGCGTTTAACCAGCGCTGGCCACCTGTTAACTATGACTCTGTTGCACTTCACATGTTAATATCTATTATTAGATATCGTGTAGAAACTTGTAAAATACATACATTGTTTGTAAGTATGCGTGATTGCTAGTTACAGATAACTGCTTTAAGTCATCATAACTTGGAATAGAGTTTCATCCGAGCGTGACGCTTCTTTGTTCATGACTAGCTTTTGTATGCGCATATCCCGTTTTTTCACGTTCCCGTCTAGCTTATAGTCTTCCTCATGAATGTGGCTATCATAAACAAAAATAATTTTCCCAATCCGACTAGTAGTTTAGCGCGTTCAAACAAACAAACTCTTCAACTTTATTATAAGCAATAGCTTTTGCCCGCGACTTCATACGCGCATATCCTGTTTTTTCCCGTTCCCGTATAGCTCATAGTTTTCCTCATGAATGTTGCTATCATATACAAAAATATATTTTTCAAATCTGACTGGTTGTTCCAAAGATTAGCGCGTTCAAACAAACTCTTCAGCGCTATTATATTAGTATGGATAGATAGTATAAATTCACTCAATGGAAGACTATAGAGGTATACGGAACAGAGTCACGCATACCTCCATTGAAATGGAAGGATCCTCCGACCAGATGGTGGGTTTGTCTGGTGGGCAACTGCCCGATAGTTGATACTCGGACTGTTGTATTTGTTCAAATCGCACGGAGAACTTCGCTTGCGCGATGCAGGATTTCGTTGGTAGTTCGTCACTGACAGGATAGATGGCGTTGCGGTTCTTTTTGTTGCCGTACAAATTTCGCTTCTTCGTTTTTCATTTCATTGTTGACAATAAGATTAGATTAATTTTAATTCCAGAGGTTCTACTTCCTGCAATGAGTCAGCCTAGCCTTTTTCCAAGTATGTTGGGGTCATCCTCCAGTCTAATCGGATGTCTTTGGGCACCAGTATTTTACATCCGACCTCCACAACCCTGTAATTGGGTAATAAACTCTTTTTCTTTTTTCTTTCTTGGCAATTATCTGGCTTCTGTCTTACTCCAATACTTGTTTGTAATCACTGTATGCATATGGTTCCGAAATAAATGAATGAAAGTTGAAGTCTCGACATCGTATGTGCTTGCGATCCTTGGATCAGACAGACTAGAATTTAATTAAATTTTATAAAACTGGCCAAGTGCTTGTCGGACTCGCGTGCAAAGGGTTCCGGACGGATCTCATTTTTGTAACATGTTACTTTAGCACTGTGGACTTCGGATAGGTTTTCCTGTCTTCTATATAGGTAAAGATATTACCTGCATTTAAAAAAAAAAAATTAAGCTCAACAGTTCCGGAGATAAGGTAAGGTGGGGGAATGGTCATTTTTCATCTTATTTCTTGAATTACTTCAACACTGTTTATTTTCAACTTATATAGAAATTTAGTTAACTGTCCTACTTTATCTCGTTTCATATCCTTGTGGGTATTGTGAGTCGTGATGATACCATGGGCACCCCTTATAAATCCCATGTGAATTGGTAAGCTGTTCCTGTGATTTCACTAATTACTTGAGAGACTAACCAGAAAGATTAAAGTCGTCAAATGTATGTGGGCTGTCATCGGATTATAGCAAACGCCAAACACCGTAATAAGATTATAATAAACTAGTGGCCCGGATGTACATTTTTTTGCAAAATTTTCTTTCATTAGAACATTCTCCTGGCAATAATAAACACAACAAAAAAAGAATTTGCGAAATTGGTCCAGCCGTTCACGCGTGATGCCGTGATCAAGGGAAATAGGGATTCATTTTTCTAGATAACCTTAGATCATGATCAAAATATAAACTGTCGATATATTGTGGACAGTTTATTGAAAATACTACTAAAAGCTAATCCAAATTCTCTAGTTTACAATATATCGATTTCGGAAGTATCAGTTAAAGTAGAAGGGACATTACCAAAAATGCCAAAACGTACTTTACAGCAATTGCTATTAAGTGGCATTTACCAAAATTGCTAAAACATCCCTTACGTTGATTGATACTTCCGGCATCGCATCTCTGTCTTATCAAGACAAAAGAGTCCAGAAACCACAGGCAGGCCACCATTTTGCTGAGCTGGACATATTTGTTGGGGCAACCGTGGGGCACACAATGTTAGTGTCTTCAATTAAGTCTAGTATTAACTAAATTGTAAGGAATCAACACGTAGCATATTATTATAATATAGTACATGTACACTTATGTAGGGAGGCAACTGTTTCTCCTAAATACAGGTTGCTCAGCAATCTAGCAAGGTGAACAGCAGCTCACCCAATAATTGGTAACATCTATGCACATTTCCTGAAATACCAACAGTGTTTACTACAATTACCATTTTTAGCAATTAAGATTTTATTATTATTATATTATTTAAAAAAAAAGTCTCCTTTTACAAGGTAGATTGCCATGCCAGTGTTTTGATTTATTGTCGTATCGTCGTCTCCAATCTGTATTTGTTCCTACATTGTGTAAGCCTGTGTGTGCCTAAGACACATGTTCTCTTTTCCATCTTGCTTCTTCTTCTTTACATTTTTACGTACATTATAAACTTACGGTGTTTGCAATAACCCGCTGCCATAGATACCTACATTTAAACAATGACTAAAATAATGCTTCTCCTTGCATAGCTAAATCCAATTTCGTAATTGTACATATCAAATCATTTTAAATACAACAAATCCCATTCAAATTCTCTAGTCACGAATTATGAGTTTACAGTTTTACGCTTTCTGCCGTTGTCATATACTTAGGTTTAGCCAATAACAAAAAAAAAATACTTTAATTTCGGAAGTCGGTGTTTTTGGTTGTTTCTTNGAGTTTACAGTTTTACGCTTTCTGCCGTTGTCATATACTTAGGTTTAGCCAATAACAAAAAAAAATTACTTTAATTTCGGAAGTCGGTGTTTTTGGTTGTTTCTTGTTACAGGAAAGCAAAATACACAATTTCGTTTACTTGGATGACATATTTTTTCCAGCTATTTTGATTTAAAAACCAAACTACTGAACCAATTTTGGTGAAATTTGGGACCAGAAAGTATTATATCCTCTCACATAAAAAAAATCGAATCAGTTCATAAATGACGGAGTAATGAGGAAACAAACACACAACAAAAAAAACATAACCGAATTGAGAACCTCCGCCTTTTTTGAAGTCGGTTAAAAATGTTTCCGCACGCATAGCTAGATCTTATTTCATTACCTATTGCACATTCTTATCCCACCTTTCCTTTGTTCTAACGTAATGATGACGTCACGTTCGATTCCATCTGAGGTTAGTCTATGGTCTCGCAGCATCACATCGTGTGGTATAATCTGTGGTCGCACTCAGTAGAGCGCTTATGATGTCCTTGTTGGACGTGTTAGCGTGACAGATGTTGACCGAGCCTATATCTATGGTTTGCTGGTTAATTACATACCTGATAGAGATTTGGTAGATTTCTAAGTGTGAAGATGGAATTTAATGCTGTTTTTCAGAAAAGTTCAACTTCTGGAACGAAGATTATCGCATTATCGCATTTTACACATTGTAAGACGTGCGTTAGCGTATAATTATTTTGTTTTTCAGCGCTTAATTGCAACACCAGAGACCAGAAGTAAGCTTTTTTAACGAAACAAGAGAAAGAGTTTATGAAAGCTACATTTAGTTTTGACCAAATGTTCCTGCAGGTTGGCAGCCCCGGAGTTCACGGCAGGACCCGTGCATTTCTTTACCAAGGTTGTCTACAGGTCCCAAGACCGTACGGTCCAGGGGTCAGGTTCCGTTTTTTGAGGTCATCTTTGGTCTATCAAGCAGGTGCGACGGCTGCTTAAGTCAAACAGTTGCCCTATAAAGGCTTTTAAAAATAAAGAATCTCCCAAAAAACTTGTTTATACAATATTGTTATCGGTATTTGTTTATTTCTAAGTAGCTATGCCCCGGGACTTCGTCTGCGTTTGCAAACCATCAGCGGGTTTATTTTTTTATCACAGAACCCTATCCTTTTTCTAAAATAAAAGCAGCCTAAGTTATAACATCAGCTACTTGCCAGAGAAAGTCCTGCCAAAATTGGTCCACCCGTTTCCGAGATTAGCCGGAACAAACATAAATAAAGACCTTATACATAAGGACGTAGAAAAAAGGTCAAATACCCTTTTTTCTAGGTCCATGCATAAAGATAGACAATATTTAAACATTGATTTTTGTTTGATTTAAGTAAAAACTTGCTATTTTGATATTAGAAACAGACACTTCAATTTGATGTATTTATACAGAAGTTGTATTTTGCAATAATGAGGACGATTGAATTTATTAGGCTTTAACATTTTCAATCAGAACAAACAGAAAGTTTATAACATCTTATTTACATGTCTCACGTGCTTTGAATATAAAACTGGGTCAAAATCTTAGGTCTTCGTTTTGTAAGCACTAGATCGTCTTGTTAAGTCTTGTGTTGAATAGAAATTTCTTTTTGAAATATATTTGGACGTTTAATAAATTAGTCTAGGGCTTAAATGTTTTGTTTTTGTTCAAGACTAACAATTTTTATTCTCGTTTAATTTGATCAGAGGCTCATGAAGGGTGTGGTTTCAACATATTGAATCTTATCTGTGGTCATTGTAGTGTCACGTGATTTGAAGTTATGATAACAGCTGTTCCGAATAATGACCAGCTATTAAGGTTTGATAACGTGTAGGTAGGTGAGTATTATTTTATCTTTAGTGTTTGCCAAACATTTATTATAGTTCACAGTTATTAATTAATGTACCTACCTACAAAGGCGAGCTTTACTCAATATTTTGTGTCACAAACCAGATGGTAGTTANGTTTGCCAAACATTTATTATAGTTCACAGTTATTAATTAATGTACCTACCTACAAAGGCGAGCTTAACTCAATATTTTGTGTCACAAACCAGATGGTAGTTATTTTTTTTCATTATGTCACTTTTCATCTGCTTTAGTAGAAAATTGCAAAGGTTTTGATGAATTTTAATCGACCTTATTTAACTCTTCGGAATCTTATTCCTGCATGCCAGATGGGGTTCGAGCCTGCTGGATTTCTCGACAACTTGCGATAACCTTTGTCTACTAGAAAATATAACCATATTAGGTGTAGGTAACCCAAAAATCTTTAGCAATTTTTTTGGAATTGATTCAGTTAAAGTCAAAGTCAAAGTCAATTCATTTATTTCAACTAGACCATTAAAAGGCACTTTTTTAATAACTGTGACGGTCAAATAATTTATTAATTAATTAAATTTAAATAAGTAAATAGATAAGGNGGTGTAGGTAACCCAAAAATCTTTAGCAATTTTTTTGGAATTGATTCAGTTAAAGTCAAAGTCAATTCATTTATTTCAACTAGACCATTAAAAGGCACTTTTTTAATAACTGTGACGGTCAAATAATTTATTAAGTAATTTAAATTTATATAAGTAAATAGATAAGGTACCTACTTAAGTAAGTTTACCTGTTTTAATAGTTAAGTATTAATGGACACTTAGCACCGTATCTTAGATCTTGTTAACATTTTATTTCTATTAATCTATTTTAATTAGTTTTGTGGTCACCTAGAATGTACCTTGTTTGGTTGGTTTTATGCATATTCATTTTTATAATTGGCATGAATATTTGTCTTAGACCTTAATCGTATTAGTTGAAAGAGTTTGTGTTATTTTAAGTGGCTACGAGATACCTAACTATACAGCCAAAGATGATTACCAAAGGGTGTTGTCCAGCTAGTGTAGTATGTAGAATTCTGATAAAACCTTTTGTAAATTAGACGTGGTTTATGAAAAAAATAATTAAAATAACTTTTGTCCGCTTTCAGCAGTCATACTATTTGATACCTAAATGAAAATGCGCTGTTGGATTTCGAGCGATCGAATCAATGCGAACAGTTGACGTTGTTGACAATTCAACGGTGAAATATGTACTTGATAATACATTATTTTCTTGAGTGTTTACTTGTGTTTGAATACGGAAAATAGACTTCTAAACCTATTTGCGGCTAATCATGGCTTCTGCTTTCATTCTTATCGTAGACCAATAGACCTTCGTGATTACGCCTTTTCAGTTTATCAAAGCTCACGTTAAAAAGCTAAGTAAATTATGAAGAAACACCATTCACGACGACCTATTAAACGCGTCGACACAAGTTCAAACGGTAACCGAATAAAAAATAACTTAAAAACGGATACGTCCCAAGAATGCATGGCGATAGTGATGTGAGTCATCCCATCAGTGGCCACCACNCTTAAAAACGGATACGTCCCAAGAATGCATGGCGATAGTGATGTGAGTCATCCCATCAGTGGCCATCACGGCGGGCGTTCTGACAGGACCCTCTCAATCAGACCCGGGAACAAATGAAAATCACCCCTATTGCTAAGCAATAAAGATCTCCTCAAGTGTCAAACTTCCCAAGTCTGTGTTTAGGCAAATACAATGTTACGTTTACCGCCGCGAAACTCAATTTAGATCGAGTTCAAAGTGTTATAAACGCTATGTTGAAGCAGTAGAGTTGGTTTAAATAAATTCGATCAGATTATGGGTGTAAGAATAAATTGGTATAATAACATAAGTTTAGACTACATTCCGACCGTAATGGTAAGCAGTGGCGTATTGTTCACAGCGTGGCTTCTGAGCGTTTATAAATTAACAATTAGGCTTACTACACTTCGGTAGCACAGCACTACTGCCATTTCTAAATAAATTAATGCGATTCGGCGATTCTAGAGCGTGTAGCACGCCTAAAGAAAGTGAAGGACACACCTCGGTAAATGTCAGGAGGCAAGTTGTTATAATTTTTGCCTTTCAAATCCTACAAGTCTCTGTTTATACATATTTTGTAGGACGACGACAACCATAATAACTTCGCTTCTTTGAATACTGTATTTCTGGAAAGTTGGAGAATTTACGGGAAATTTAATCCTGCACATATTAAAATTAGACATGGTTCGGTTGTTTTAATGTTTTCTATGATTGATTCTTGACTTGAGCTTTTGCGAGCGTCTTCGCTCGCCTGAATGTCGAAAATTATCACATGGGACGAAGGTATGTCAAATGGCTAGTTTACACAGTGCGAGCTGCTGACTAGACAGTAGGTACACAGTTACTAGGATTGCCTACTTGCCTACTCGTATGCCAGTAGCTCGGCTTGCCTTAGCTGTCTACACAATGATATTAGTAGCGCAGTCTTGCGAGGCGCAGCACACAAATAATACAGGTTCCGCTCGCAACTGCCTAGTTGTCACTGGCGAGCTACTGCCGAACGCGTCCGAACGATGCGAGTGATATCCAGTTGCTGCACTGTGCGGGTTACTGCGAGGCGAGCAGGCGAGTGAAAACAAAAAATGTTGAAGTAACTCGGATGCGAGCTACTATCCAACTCGCATGTGGCAGTAACTCGTAGGTACGTTCATACGATGCGAGGTACTGCACTGCAGCTACTCGGCAGGCTGACTCGCACGCTAGCTCGCACTGTGTAAACTAGCCATTCATCCAGGCCACGGGCTACCTGTCTTCGATGTTTTATCAAAATACTTTCATCCGCTGAGGTGTGAGTTGTAATTAATGGATTTTACAATATGAGTTTGAGGTATCACCACCTTAATGTAAGTAGCCTAGAAGGTGACGCCTCGCATTCTCTGTGCTGATCTAATTTTGATCCGTTTACATTAATTTAGGTAATAGAGCTGTTCCTGTTCGCACTGCATCCGATCCGCATCCGTGAAAATACTTTCCGAAGTAGTGATAGAACTATGTATTTGTATGGTAGTTTTGCACTAGATCTGAATTAAGTCATCCGATTTCTCCCCGTCATCCGTGAGTCTCCAATTTGGAAGAAATATTGACGAACCGAAGTAGCCGTAGTACTGTTTGTATGAACGCTTTCGCATTACCTCGAATTCAAATCGGACTTATCCTGAAAGATGGCCCCTGAATAGCTTGGATTTGGATCAGAGATCAGATTAGTGCGTAAGCAATGTCCGAAATTCGGCCCGAGTTTTTTTACTCTACATATTTTTAAGAATTCGAATCGGATGTGGCAATATCCGTTGAGCTAAAGGCAATATCCGAATTCGGTTCGAGTTTTTATATCCGTATTTCACGGATTCGGATCGAATGCAGTGCGTAACCGCTCTTAGTCAACATCTTTGTGCAATGGGTGTAAATTACCTGAATAAATGAATTTATAAGCATTAGGTATTATTTTGTCAAATGCAATCTCATACATTTGTAAAACTTTGGCAATTGTTACTGGTAGTCAGAAGCCTGGAAATCTGACAACCAGTCTTACCAATGGGTATCATGTTAACCAGTTACTGGGTAGTTGATAGCCCCAACACAAGTATTATCAATTACTGGGGATATCTCATTTAAAATCCATATAAGTAACTGTTTTGGGACAAATAAACATTTTTAATTCTTTTTTCATTTTCAAATAGGCGGCAGTCTTACCATGTTAAATACTGGTATTCAGCTGCATCCGGTTAGAGGGAGGTTGACCTCAACATAATTGGAAAAAGGGTAGGCAGATTGACCTTTGCCAAAATAGGTTACTTCTAAACAAGCGTGCTCCATCGCCGTTCACATCATTGCTTTCGATTCGGTGAAGTTTTGGTCAGACGCGAGGCTATCCTGACTAATATTATAAATGTGAATGTAAGTGGGGTGGTTTGTTACGCTTTCAGGGCTACTATGAAGTCTTAAAACGATCATGATTCCGCTCTAAGAGAGAGACGGAGCATAGCGAATGGCACTATCCCTTTTGCATCATCGGAATTGGATGGCATTAGCACGTCAGAGTAGGTCGACTGGACTTTATCGCTGAACTTATTTTGATACAGAGATAGGTAGGACCTTGGAGATGATAATAGACACATGTTACCCTATTCTCCCCGTACAGTTTTGCACTAGCTAGCTACTAGAGAACATGGCATGAAATAAAACCGAGGAAGGTATTGTTTGGGGTATCGGAACGCCGCTGAGGGGTAAGAGCCCCTTTGTCGTCCCCTATCGGAACTCTCGGAGGCCTACGGATACGTAATTGTTTCGATACTCAGGGTGTTGCTAAGAAATCGATATAGTTTGCTTGTATTTTTCTTTGTTTGATTAGTGAGGCGTTTAGAACAATTTCCTTCATTGAATGTTATTTAGTTAAGTTGATGATTATACAACGAAAGTGGGAACAAATAATGAAACACTTAAGAAAGGAGAGTTTCCTCATAAACTCATCACGGAAATAAATATGTGAACTTATAAACAAAATTCTGTTTGGAATTTAAAAATAAGTTCGAAACAAAGCTTTTGCTGAGCTTTTAAGATTAGTATATTTAAAAGTAGTTTTTAAGCATTTACTATGTGAACTTCTAAATCTTCCCTATGTAAATTCGTTCCTTAAAAACAGTGATTTATCCTTTATTAACGTCAGGTAAGGAAACAGCTGCCACTTGGGCGTGGCTGTATGAATACATAGTCTCTGTCACATCGCCGACTTGATTAATTACCTACAGCTTTTTATGTCGCCGCATTAGATTAAAGATATTATTTGCTTTGGCTATTTGGCTCCCATCTTGTTAAGTCTGTTACTCATTCATTTATTAAGCAGTACTTATACCTACTAGTAATAGTACATTTCTAGTTTATATCTTCATCTAGTATTTCATCTGATGTTTTTTTCAGGAAACACCAAAGATCGACTTTTATCGATAAAAATAAGTAGGTAGACTCGTAGACCAATATTGGTCAGAATGACCATGAATGAGTTTTTGGATATTCTAATACCTAACACGAATACAGCCCCTGTATTCTATATTGTTAGATTCGCTGGAAGCAATTTGAGGCTTTATATCTTTGATAACCGAACAGATTTTCAGAATCGAAAATGGTTTCCTAGTGAACAATTAATCATTTCAAATATTATATTCTCAGTATATTCTGCATTATGACATAATATCTACTGTAAGCAGTACATTCCACCATCATGCTATCATATGTAGGCACTTACATAATTCGTAGTACAAATTGTTGCCCAGTCCCGGATTAGGGGCAGCTCACGTTCATCTAATATGAACACGGAACGTTAGCTTTGCCCTAATTCCGTGTAACACCAACACTGGCCGGTTAATTGATTAGCAACATTTTTTTGAATTTAGAACTCGATATAAAAAGACGCGTGATTTTTAAAGACTTAGGTATAGATACCTGAAAAATTATTTCAAGATCATTTCAATCCATCGCCTTTTCAAATATCTATTTTAGATTTGTGTAGTTTAAGAGATTTTTAAGCGACCTAAAATGCCCTAAAAATTGAGGTGTTGATAGAATTTGAACTTAGACACCAGTCACTAAGTTCAAATTCTATCAACCCCTTACAGAGTTTGTTGTTCCAAATTTTGATATCTTGAAATCTGAAGGCCAATTTCTACTATTTGTTAAGCAACGTTCGCATCCGCATCTCAATCAAAAACTGTCAAAAAAGCCTCAATTTCCATACATTTTTGACAGATGCGAATGAGATGCGAATGCAAAGTTCGCTTAAGAATTTATAGAATTGGCTCTCAGATATATGCGTGCATTTAAAATTGTGTGTAACACTAAATAGTGGAGTGCCCGTAGATTTTGACCTCGGAATCCAACCTACTGTGAATGATTAATGTTAAACCTCCTAAATTATTTTTATAGACAAAATACTAAAATGTTCACCAAACTTTTTTGGTGCTTCTTTTTTTAAATTGATTTTACTAAACGAAGATGACAAAAATGGTCCATGTATCCAGCAGCAATTATTTTTTTATTTTCTGAAAGGGCTTTTTAGGCTAGGTACTTATAGAAGCTGATGTCAATTGTGGCCCAGTTTTGAAATATTGGGTTAACGTAATACACATTCTTGATGAGTTAAGATAAACCAAGTAACGATCAGTAACTAGGGTAGGTAATGTTTTCTGAATGGGCTCTTTAAGTACTTATTTAAATTTTATGTCATTGAAACTACGATCAATTATATCTCAGTTTTGAAATATTGGGAAAAACGTACACAGGCAGTTTGCAACGACTGAGGTTGAATAGTGTTACCAAGAGAATTGAGGCTAACACTATCCAAAGGGAGTATTCGTACCAAGTTTGAAGTGTCTATATTAGCCCAAAGAATAAATAACATTTTACCAACAGGTTTCATACTAAAGGCACTTCACTAAACACTGGCCAGGCAATTGATGGGCAAGACTTATTTGAATTTGGAACCCGATTTAAAAACGCGCGATTTGAAACTAGCGGTGCGTGAGTCGTGTTCGATTTATGAAAGAACCAAGCTGCTTGAGGTAGTATTGTGCAGTATGGGGCTTTTATGAGAGGTGTAGGTAAGGCTCTGTTTAATGGTCTTATAGTAATTGGTGTTCGATTTTTTTTGGGTTCCTAAATTCATAAATATTCCTTATAAT
>NDFZ01001624.1:0-14463 GCA_002192655.3 Mamestra configurata | reverse complement strand
ACTATACAATTGTGAATGCTCGGATTTATATTTTACGTACAGGGTGTGAAGTTAACGGTGTATGTTTATTCAGAAATTTTATTTACTTTTCAAATATTTTTTTTTTGCTAATTTACAAGAGAACAAAACTTAACTAAAAATTCAATATTAAATGCCTTGTTTCTAGAATCCAACCAAGCAAATAGAATAACTCAATATTTAAGTTAACAAACCTTAAAATTAACTTCACACCTCTCACTATAAAAATTACACCATTTTTAGGTATTTTTTAACTATTATTTACATCGAAACAATGGAATAAAATTTCAACTAAAATAATATCTTCCTCAAAAAATAATATTAACATCTAATGTGAAATTATTTTCTAAGATAGTCGTTAATAATTGTGACATTTTTCAATGCTTACGGAATTCTATACAAATTGAAAATATATGTGATAGTAAATAAAAATGCATATAAAATTTAAAAAAAAACGTATTTTTAGAAACAATTCACTAACTGAATTTTAATAACACATCGATATCAATTAATATGAATAAACAAACAATTTTCAATAAACGATCTAGTAGTAGTTATTACTCGTTCCTATTTTCATCGTAAAAGCTAGCTATAAATAAAATGATTTCCGATAGTTATCAGAAATGATTTTATTTCTACACGATCAACGATATTCACAAATTATATTCAGTCAAATATTTCGCTATGTCTAAGCTGTTAGTAGAATGTGAAAGAAATTAAAAGAGGCAAGTTACTAAATAAAGCACAAACACCTAGGAAGGAAGACTAATACAATTGGCAGTATCGAATATTGTGTGAACAAGAAAAGTAAATAAAATACTGGCTCATAGTCTAAAAGGTTATTTCAACTTCGAAAATCACATCATCTTCGAGGTAAAAATCTTCCTTCGGTAAATGAGCCTAAAATGTAATGGAAAGAGTTCTGATTGAAGATAATTAAATTAATGATATCCTACTTATCAATTTTTTTAATGTTACGGATATCATAGGTATTCATTAATATAACTTTTGTGTTCGATCACAAAGAGGAATGTTTTACTTTTAAATAAAGACACATTGAAGGAAACAACTAAGAACAGATAGGTAGTAACATAATTTACCTAAAATGCTTCAGGAATGTTCAGAATTTTCTATTACGAATGGATTTGAAGTCCTGAAAACTAGCTGATAATGTCATCAATGTACTTCTGTTAATGTAATTTTTATAATTTCATTTACGAAATAAAATGTCAATTAATTTATTTATAATGTCAAAATTAATATCGAGTCACCTTCAAAATAGCTCAATACATGTGACTAAAAAATAAATTCGCTCAGTAACTTATGAGTACAAAAATATTTACTTATTTAAAAACATACTTTTAAAAATCTATCATTCATTATTTTACAATTTCACTAAAATTTTACAATCTACGATGTAAGTCAATACGGCTAACTATGTTGAAGAATATCTTTAAATAAATCACAATAATGTAATTTACATAAAACTAAAAGTCATATTTTTGTTTAAACACCCTTTATATCCCATTGTTGACCTTGGACTTATAACGTTGCTGTTGCGCCATACATGATTATATATTTATCAATGCATTCGAGTAACATAGTTATATCATTCTTAATACGACATGATGTTACTAAGGAGTAATAAAATATCATGAGACGTCATTTTGTTTGAAGTATAACAACAGAAAGCATATTAGAATGTATTATTGTAAGATATGGCGTAAAAACATGATAGGGGTTCATACTGACTTTCCTTATATTTCAGCCACTGACTTATTTCTTAGGTCGTCCATTTTGTAATTTAAGTAATCGTAATAAATATATTGAAGCATACAGATACCTATCAAAGATAATATGTACAGTTCAAGTGTGTACTAAACTCTAACCAGAAGTTAATACTCGATAAAGAATACTATTACAACATTAATTTTTACATCAAACACTTTTTAAAATTCATAAAAAGACGGCAATAAACATTCATTCTATTTGAAAATATCGATAAAATGTTTTTATGTAAAGATATGTATAGTTTAGATAAGTATCCCATTAAACACTAAGAAAACACTCGTATAGAAAAAGAAACGAACGAAATAAAATGCTGATTTACAACAAGAATATAACAATTTTACAAGAGTAATAAATAAAATTTCGCGACAAGACAATCATAGGCAAGCACCATCGATATTACAGTTTGAGACGAACGTATAAATTTTCACCGTCCACAAATTCTCATCTCTAGAACATTTCACACAGAATCTGTAGGAACTAAGGAAATGGCATCCAAGCGAAACTAAAATCAAACACATCAGTCGTTGATAGGCCGAGTTCAACGGGGTTCATATCAGCAATTGAAAAATGTACAACAGCCTGTTTACAAAGCCTTATCGCCTACCGATAAACACTCGTAGCGTATTCCACTATACAATAAAGTACACGTTTAACTACAAGCATTCATTGCATCAGACAACAAGTGAACCATTTGAATTAACACTAAGTCACAGTCACATTATAACGATTGTCTTTGCCGTTTATATGAACAGCACTTCCCAGTAAACCTCCGGCTACTCGTCTTGTAACAGCTCCGGAGATATCCTCTCCGGGTTGAAGTTCTCCATGCTCCACATTTGCCGTGTCTCAGACTCGTTGCACGTCTCCATGACTATTTTGTCTTTGTTTCTGTTTATCGCCATGCATTTTTCGCTTGAGCCGTGTTTTAGTAACTTCGTCTGTAAACAAATGGTTAATATTATTAATCTTCTCTACTTAGTTAACATAAGTTGTGTGCAATTTGTAATGGACAAACGCGTCAGTTTGTGAGTAGCTTACTATTGCAAACCTAACTCAAAACTGCTGTAGACGGCTTTGAAAAGCGCTAACGTAGTCTAAGTCTCATCTGACGGTTTTCGTATTTCATAAGGAAAGGTAACACAATTTATACGGACACACTCCAATAATTCTGCTGACTTAATACTCCTATATTTAGCAGCAGGTACTAAAGGCTTGCTCGTTTCCTAACTCCGCAAATTAATTTCGCCAAAATCTTGCAAAGTTAATTATTTCCAACGACAACTTGTCTCAGACTAATCTTATTCA
Source organism: Mamestra configurata (assembly GCA_002192655.3). Taxonomy (NCBI): domain Eukaryota; kingdom Metazoa; phylum Arthropoda; class Insecta; order Lepidoptera; family Noctuidae; genus Mamestra; species Mamestra configurata. The sequence continues at coordinate 11,349 of NDFZ01001624.1, read as the reverse complement.
ATTAAAATTGTTAAGAAACATTTGTAAAATCGTAAAAGAACTCATTATTCAAGGAATGCTGTTATTTTGTTTAATTACTTTTAATTTTGTGGCTTTAAATATTAAAATATTATGGGTATTTAACTGAATTAAAAATAGCATGATTTCTCGAAACTTTGGGAATAGATATTAGCCACAGCAAAACAAGATCAAAATATCTAAATAAAATGGCAAACTTGAACTACATATTGCTAAATAGGGGTTGACTATCCTCAGGGGTACAGCTACATAAGTGACATCGTACCTTTCAAACTTCTCCATTTTTAGATTCTATTATATTTTTTTATAAAATATTTTAAACAAACTTTAATTCTCAAATGTACATTTTTGCCACAAATTATAACAAGCATTTTTCAAATACTAATTTTTCATATTTTTATTTTTCTTTACATTCTAAGGGATTTATAGATTTACTAGCTTTTGTTACTTCGTTCGCCCTATCCCGTTTTTCCCGTTCCCGTATATATAGCCTTCCTCATGAATGTGGCTATCATACACAAAAAGAATTTTCCAAATCCGACTGGCAGTTCCAGAGATTAGCTCGTTCAAACAAACAAACTTTTTAGCTTTGTATAGATAAATCTTAATGGATCTAGGCGGCATGAAAACTCACCCGAACATTGTACAGCCACAACTGGTTGCCCTTGGCCCCATGGCATGGGTACAACACGACATCATGTCCCGAATAATCCAGACACGTCTCGTCACGTCGAATCTCGCCGTTCTTCGAGTACATCCAAAACTGAAAGATGATTGCAAACATGTCACTTATTATGTTCACGTAATTATTTTAACGCTTTCAGTCAACTACAGTGACTTTTCGTTTTTATTGTTGTTTTGTGAAATAGCTGTATATTTTAAGACTAGCAAAATCGTGTTATTTAGTCTTTAAAACAAATGTATAAATTTATAACGTACTATCTTCACAAAAAACAAAAAGACAAGTAAATTATAAAGTGTATAAACAGTTATGTGGGTTTCTTTTAAAGGTATGATAAATTTCATTATTTGTAGTTTAGAGTTTAATTAAAAATACTGGATATACACCCAATAACCCGACAAGCCAAAACCATTAAACTCAAAAAGGTAATAAAAAATAGTTTTTAATCAGTTGAAAATAAACAGGGTCCGTTAAACATAAGTTAAAAGTAAATAGGCGTTAAAAGTATACAACTTATGTACTAAATAGCCATTTAACACAAATAATCACGGCACATTGCAAGCGTAAAATGAGAAATGGCACGTTTGAAAAAATCCAGTAATGTTGTGAACAACGATCATATCGGTGCTAAATGGCTTTAAAAGTTATAATTTACCTCGCGACAGTACCAAAATTGGAAGAGTTAACATACTGTAAAATTCGTATTCTATTCTACCACACTCCCTTTTACACTTCGAAGGATCATAAAGGGTCAAACACAGGGAAAGTTCAAACACAGTTGGATCACTTCAGAAAATTAATGAAAAAATCTAATGTGTGTCTACTGTGTTACTAACAAACTCAGAAATTATAAACATAATAAATGTTTCAAATTTTATCGCATTAGAGCAGAATAGACAAAAGAAAATTTACATGAACATGAACATTTATGGAACATGAACACTTTGACGTGCAAACGTTTTACCGATTAGTATCCGAACAATGCATTATTATTGTTACTTTGGTTTGCATTCAAAGCTGCTACGACAACCACTTACCAAAATGACGATGAGCACCAACACCAAACTACGAGATAAAGCGGAAGCGGTAGATTTGTATAATTTGGCGGCCTTCGACAAACCTGATTTCCGTATTCCCCGTGGCATGGCCAAACGTTGACGGGCTTCTTCATTTCTTCGGGACCCGCAGCCGAGTCGACGCACATGTCCGACCCAGGATTCGCGATCTGATGCCATCCATAAGTTATAAAAGGCGTGCCAAAAGCAAGCGTGCTAATCCAACGTCATCATTCGAATTCATTCAAAATAAAAATTGAGTAAGTACAACAAAATAACAAAAAATAAAAAATACGAATGATGATGTTGGAGGTTTGTGATAATGAAGATGAATAAAACATTAAAACTGCCATATAATTTGAACAACACAATCATTCCATGAAAAGATAAAAATCAAACTAGGCATCAGGAAAGTCTCCAACTCCCCCAATAAAGAAAACAAAGTCTAATCAAAATCACACTCCTTTGTCTCGTTAGGAGTACCTGATTGCCCCCAGTGTGGTGACATCTACGTATTTTCGCTTTTGGTAGTTTATCGTCTGAAATGTCTTCTCCGACCGTCACACCATCAAGGCAGTAGTTGATGTCGGATTCGATTCGAAACTACCGGTGATGGCCATAGGAACAAATTAATGCAAAAAGTGAATATGAGTGCAATATTAAAATAAAAAAAATATCCGTGCTGTCCAACGTGCATAAAAGAGTGCAGTAAATTGAACTAAACCGAAACAAACATTCAAAATGTTGAACAAAAAACTCCTGCAAAGTGGTACTGCCGCAATCGGTCAAATTGAATTTGACAGAAGACCTGATTTCCTCCCTGCCGGTGACACGGGTATAGTCCGACTGGCTTATGATGATCTGACTTGCGTGTTGGAGAATCCAAACAAATCTTTTTGAAGCCGACATTTCGGATCTGTACGGGTATAATTTTGAAGAACAATTTCATTAATAATTTGCACTCATTGTTGTTATGCAGAACAAATACACAGAAAAAAAAAACTCCTTGAAATACGTAGCTTAAATCTCAAGATAGAACATATTAATTTATATTTTGTTTTATTTAGACATTGTAACTTGAGCGAATGAAACGAACTTACCTCGCCATGGGCTACGGATTCTCCGGGAATGAACAGTTCGGGATAAATGTTCTTCAAATACCACTCGAAAGACTTGCAACCTAACTTCTCTCTCAATTCTCGGCGACCAGTGATGTCTCCATAATCACCCTTATCGTTACCAACACGCTGATAGTAGTACTTTGCATAATCGTCCAACCATACCTAAAACCATCCAAAAATAATGTTATTTACTTTACTGTTTAGTCTTAAAAGTAAGAAGATAAACATAAAGTGTCAAAATTCTCACCTCAGCTAATCGGACAGAGTTTTTCTTCAGTACATTGACCCCGGTTCGCCACTTGTATGGCGATCGTTTCCTGAAAATGTGTCCGACGTGCGAACACGGAACAATCTCTAGTGTTCCGCCACACATCCAAGTTTTAAACGACAGCTCCAGGTTTTCACCGCCCCAAATGTCGAAACCGCTGTCGTAAGTTCCTAGTCTTTCGAAGAAGTCTTTGTCTATAGCAAAGAGACCACCAGCCATAGTCGGAGACCAGACAGGCTCCGCAGTATGTTGATGTCTCGCTTTCTCCTTTGCCGGAACAGGATGCCAATTGAACTGGAGATTCCAGTCGAAACCACCAACATTGACTGAAGATGAGTCTCTATAATGATACTCGAGGGTATTGTCGTCGATGACGTCAATTACGGGGCACACAACCGTAGTCTTACTACGGGCAATTCTATCAAGTAATGGTTCGAGCCATCCTGGAAATGAAATAGCTGAGGTTAACGACTGGTCGTTAAGGAGGATTTGTGTTACGCTAATTGTTGGATTTTACCTTCGGTGCACTCGCAATGGCTGTCGAGATAGGTAAGCACGGGGGCAGTGACGTATCGGGCCCCGAGGAGACGCGCCCTGATGAGGCCTTCACGTCGAGTGGCTCTGACTATCCGAACTTTTGGTAACGATGACATGTAGTCATCTAGCTGCTGCATTAAATGAGCTGCAAATACAAATACGTTTAATTGTGCGTAATAAGTTTCACTTGAAGAAAACTAAGCTAGGATTATATTTTATCGAACCATTGAACAAAACGATGAAAAATTTAAACAATAGATATAACTGCATATTGTATTTCCAGAATAAGTATTTTTCTGCATTCATCTTTTGCAAACACAGACTTACGCATATCAGAAAAGTCATCGACGAGAATGATCTCCTTGATCAAATGAGCAGGCGACCGATCCAGCACAGAGTGAACGGTTCTGAGTAGCACCGACCACGCTTCGTTGTGGAAGCATATCACCACGGACGTCTGTGGTAGGTCCTCTAGATATCGGCCTGGCACTTTGCACCTGGTTGAAGAGAAACTTTATTTAAAAAAAAAACAAAGATTTACGCTTATTTTATTCGATAACTAATGGCATTACCTTGCAGCACTTTTAATGTTGAAAATAAAAGTAAGGGAGGCTTTTTAGTTGTATAACTTCATTACATAAATACACACTCAATATGTTTTTTTAACAATCTTTTTACACATTTAATTAAATATTAATTTTAGGATTTTAATCATTCTATTAATAAATTAAAAGTCTAAGAACCCAGCTTTTATTCCAGTAAATGATTCTGAAAATTATCAGACGAGTTGAGAAACCAATATCTAAATAGGTTCAGATATTATTTATCAAACGATACGATAAAAGTATCCGTAACGATAAAACGTAAAATAAAATAAAANAACAATCTTTTTACACATTTAATTAAATATTAATTTTAGGATTTTAATCATTCTATTAATTAATTAAAAGTCTAAGAACCCAGCTTTTATTCCAGTAAATGATTCTGAAAATTATCAGACGAGTTGAGAAACCAATATCTAAATAGGTTCAGATATTATTTATCAAACGATACGATAAAAGTATCCGTAACGATAAAACGTAAAATAAAATAAAACCCTTATCTTTACACCAAATTATTATTTCCTCTCAGCAGCGGCGTTGGAAATTTTATTACAAATAGAGTTGCACCCCGATAAGACTAAGTTACAAAATGTAGTATTTTTCACAGGTTTAACTGAGGCTTGCAGAGAGGAAATTCGTAGAAGCTGAGAGTATATATTTTGTCTTTATCCAATACAAAGAAATGCGTTGATTCAGAAAAATGTGTGGAAGGATTCACGAAAATCCCTGAATCCCTGGGGTCGTACCTCATACAACATGTTCTACGGATTTGGAATAATTTTCTTACCATTCGTCCCTTGGGTCCGGCAGCTTTCTCCTAATAGATATTAGGTCACTGACGTATTGGTTGAAAGCGTTCTTTTTCCACCCCTCGGAGACTGCTTGTTTGGCGTCGTCACTTATGTTCTTGGGGAGGACGACTGGCTTTCCTAGTTCACCGGGTGCGTTGTCGGAGCCCGGCGCAGCTATCACACCGAGCCCTAGGGGATGACAACTATTATATCCAACGTTCTTTGGAAAGAACAATTATATTTAAATTACAATACGATTCACTTACTAGTTTTTTATCAAAATAATGATCGTAAGTTAGAAAGTTGAATATGGAACTGAAGTAATAATGCTTTGAAAAATTGTAATCGAAAATGAGTTTTATTTTCTAATGAGATCAGGAGATTAAATTGAATATGATTCAAATCATGATTTAGTAAGGATTCAAATGAAATATTATTGTATGGCAATTAATTATGAAACATCTGCGGTTAATATATGTAATGGCAGTGAAAATTAGTAGCACAGCTGTTAGCTACAACTGTCCCCCACCAATACAATTATTGCATACAATCTGTTTTATAGGCACAATTAATTACACACTACAGCCCGAAACCACAGAAAAGACACTAAGGAAACGTATAAAATATCTACAATTAAGGATATAGAACACGGAGTAGTTAACAAATGGAGAAATTATTTGCAAACAAATATTGTTTTAGCAACGTTTTAGGGTGCTTTTTTACCAGAGATACCTAGGCTGTGCGTGAGACTTCCTAGCCTGACTTAGCGCAGGTCTGGTGAAAAAGCACTAGTGGAGCTAGGTATTTAAAAAAACAATATAGCGAAAAATGTCTGCTCGGGATGTGAGCGAGGAATGTATGAACTTTAAAAGAGTGCTACAAATACTCGGGCCACATCGTTTCAAAGTTTCACTACGCATCGCTTTGATGAAAATAATCACACATTTTCACACTGCCTCTACATATCCTTGCATTGCATATCGCAGATTCGCAATCGAGAAATTGGTGTAAACAAAATCGTCGATGCGTATGCATACTGAATAATGGACTCAAATAGGACATAAGGCCTTTAAAATTCGAGAACATCTGGCTCTTCACAAATTCGGCAACAATAAATCGAAGTTTCATCACGCTTAACAATCCATTTGATCACTACTCCGTGATAAAAACTAACAAACAAAGGCCGTTAAAAATTACCTTCATTTCCCGCAAGCCGACCGATCCAATCGACCCGCGTTGGTGCTGTGACGGACAAACGCACATTATCATGCAAAATGTCGAAATAAAGGAAGCCACTAACAAACTCTAACATGCAGGTCAATAAATCAAGTGAGGGGTGTACGCTTTACATAAAGTTTAAATTAATTTTCCCCTAATAGACCTATATTAATTTACTTATTAAGTCGAGGATTATTCTTGATAGACTTTGAAGCGGTGTTCATCTCAAGATTCTAGATCTCGGATTGTTTTAGTTTCAGTCGATGCCAATAGATAGCGTTAGTTGATATATAGATTTAAAAATGTATCTGTAACCACCAATCATGAGAAAGCCATTAAACAGGACTCTAATTAAAATGATTTAGCTTATGAACTTGAATCGGCTTCTTGCTATCAGTTCGATGGGTAGGTAATCTAGGTGTGCAATGGCATATCGTGCATTTTGAATCGGATTTTGTCATGTTTATCCGATGATAGGTGTCGTTATTAGTATCACAAATTATTTTAATAACATTTTGCACAAGAATCTCCGTAACAAGGAGTTTAAGGGTTAGAACAGACTAAGTCACAGATTTAAGAGACAGCTCCTGACAGGTGCCTGACAAGCGTAACTAATCCATTTTTATGTTTGGTCCATACCACGCCGCCGATGGTGCCGACCATGGAATTATCTCCATAAAAAGACTGAATAAAGCTAAATAGAAGAAAGTAATGGCGATTTATTGTTATAACACTCTAGGGGAAAATCCTATTAGAAATTCATTCTAGTATTCCGTTACATCTATCCTTATTACCATTTGTATTGCTTGTAAAGGGTGATTTTTTTGCTGGTATCTTTTTGGCAACACTGTTTTTGACAGATCACGCGTGAATCGTGTCTTGTGTCATTGTCAAACTTGTTTAGTTTGGTCTATAATTTAACCATGAATCGACTTACGAACGAACAACGCTTGCAAATTATTGAATTTTACTATCAAAATGCATGCTCGGTTAAGAGAGTGCATCGCGCACTTCTTCCAATTTATGGGCAGTTTGGTCGGCCTACTGAGGCCGCTATTCGGAAGCTTGTGACTAAATTTCGAACCCAGTTTACATTATTGGACATTAAACCACGAACGATACGTAGAGTGAGGACCGAAGAAAATATTGCGGCTGTATCCGCCAGTGTTAGTGATGACCGTGAAATGTCGATTCGCCGCCGTTCGCAGCAATTGGGCCTCTGTTACTCCACTACGTGGAAAATTTTGCGAAAGGATTTGGGTGTAAAACCTTACAAGATACAGCTGGTGCAAGAATTGAAGCCACACGACCTCCCACAACGTCTAACATTTGGTGAATGGGCATTGGCAAAGTTGGAGGAAGATCCACTTTTTTATCGAAAAATTGTGTTCAGCGACGAAGCTCATTTCTGGTTGAATGGATATGTCAATAAGCATAATTGCCGCATCTGGAGTGAAGACCAGCCAGAAGCATTGCAAGAGCTACCACTGCATCCCGAAAAATGTACTGTTTGGTGTGGATTATGGGCCGGTGGCATCATCGGGCCGTACTTTTTCAAAGACGACAATGGCCGAAACGTTACTGTGAATGGCGAGCGCTACCGTGTGATGATTGGCGATTTTTTTTTGCCCAAAATGGAAGAATTGGACATGCCTGACATGTGGTTTCAACAAGACGGTGCCACATGCCACACGGCACGCGAAACAATGGCCCAATTGAGAGCCGCCTTCGGTGAACAGTTTATCTCACGTTTTGGGCCCGTCAATTGGCCGCCTAGATCGTGTGATCTAACGCCTTTGGACTATTTCTTGTGGGGCCATGTTAAGGCTTATGTCTACAGAGATAAACCAGCAACGATTGACACACTGGGAGCCAATATTGAAGCATTTATTCGTGATATACCGGCTGATATGTTGGAGAGAGTGTGCCGAAATTGGGCCTTGCGAATGGGCCATCTAAACCGGAGCCGCGGCCAGCATTTGCATGAAATCATCTTCAAACATTAAATTATATTGATCGTTCTATCGATTCCAATAAAGATTTCATCAAATTTTTAAAATTTTTTGTGTTTTTTTTGAAAATCAAATCCTATACCTCTTAAAAAATCACCCGTTATTAGCCGAAAGACAATCGCATCGGGAGACGCGTCTCTAAGAGAATGTTAAGAAAATACGGAAAGCAATATTTGTAGCACTGATGCCATTACAGTTTAAGTTGGATGCTGTTTTCGAAACGGAATAAATAAGAGGAACGAAGAATTCCAAGGTTCACTTTTTCCGTTCCGACCTCAAGGGATGCGATCCACAATTTGATTTCTGTAGATAGATTTCCTTATCGAAACATACCTAATAAAATTTATCCTCCGTATCAATTTGGTATTCATCAGATTCTGATTTATTTATAGCGATATTATCGTTANCCACAATTTGATTTCTGTAGATAGATTTCCTTATCGAAACATACCTAATAAAATTTATCCTCCGTGTCAATTTGGTATTCATCAGATTCTGATTTATTTATAGCGATATTATCGTTAGAGTTATGTTAGTTGGGTGACACAGTGCAATATCGTGTAAAACTATCGAGGTATATGGTATTTGATTTAACACCTACACCAAGCAAGCTCATGCAGTTGCATTGCATAAATAACACTCACCATCAGATAGGTTATTGCCGTAGGTTTCGCTCTTCCGTTTTGTTGATGTGGGCTTCGCCATTTTCAACGGTTTCGCCTCCGCATCATCGTATTCAATCGCTGGTGCAACGATTGAGTTTCTCGACCCGCCATTTGTTGTCAACAACGCGACCATAAACCATATCGCTGTCAGTATGAGCACAGCCTTTAAAATCAGCGTCCGCCTCCGCAGGAAAAACATAGTGGCGAATTTCATTTTAAAACTTCTTCCAAGATACAGACTGGATAAAGTTCTATGTTTATTTGCTTCACTCAATACATTTTTCGAAACTTGAATATTTTAGTCTTATTTCCATTAAAATCTAGGATGTTTAAATCAAAAAATCTTCTCTATAGAATTTGAGCAATAATGTTTACACTATCTATAATCACAAAAGGGTGACTAGCATAAATAATGAGATATGTCTTCGTGTTTTACGATTGCCACAAGATATGCTTCTTCGATATGACAGTTGCACTGATGAAAATTAACTTCACATGACTTTGGTGAATGTATTGGCTATAACTTTGCCTCAGTTTTTTTATGTTTGAAGAGTTTCTTTCTCGTTTTTTGTTTCATTTCCAAGCGCTCATTGAGCATGATTTATCGTCCATATTCTTCAGCACGAGTCCTGGGAACAAAATAGTTGCTTATCAATAACATAACACGCACACTCTGTCTAGCTGCGTAAATAAAACCCACATAATTTTGATTGATGTTCTTTTCTAAGTATAGCTGTATTTATGGCAGGCGATTTTTTCTCGCCAAATCCCCGCCGGTGGCTACTGAAAAGGTAATTGTGTTGGAAGGCCCCTTTTAGGGGTTCTCCACCTTGGATACTATGATTAGAAAATATCGGGCTCAGATTGACGCCTTGTCGTACTTTGAAGGGTTATCTCAAATAGTTTTTTTTAGTCAGTTAATAAATAGTACATCCATAAATCTAGATTAAATAATTTTATGTATGTACTCGTATCATAAACATAGAAAAATATATGATATCAATGAATAGGCAGACATAAAATTGACCTCGGTCACAACACAACAAATGTATGTACGCTACTGGATAGCGTGCCACGTAAATTACCCGCAACTTCAATTGTATGGAATTAAATATTAAACTCGTATTGACGCCACGAGCTGGAAATTGTAAATTACTTTCTAAAGGGTTAGTGGATATTGTATTGTGTGCCATAAAACCATACGATTAATAAGCGGTAACATTCGAAGTTAAATCTACTTTTAATAGTATCCAAAGAATTTTGGAAGTCTAATAATTCTTTGGAAGAACGACATAAATAAACCTCAAATAGCGAAAGTTTTGCAGCCCTACGAAGAACTAAAGATGTACAATGGAGCCCTTTTCCAGCGGTATGAGGTGGTGGGTGGTAGTTCCGCCACACGACTGATGGATTGTTCTGCTTCGTCCATTATCGGGGCTAGCTGCCAGTGCCATTTTTCAAGTGGTCACACTGCTATTTTGTAGGCCAGAATGGCAACACCCGGTGTCGCTTTTAGTGTTAAAAATTGCTTTGAAATTATTCTGTGTCACTGTACAATATATTTTAATAAATTTTGTGCAGGAACTAGTTTATGAAAGCATTAATATTCTTGTCAAAGATTTTAGCAATGTAAAAACTTTGACGAAGACGACGAGTTAGTGAAATAAAGATATTTCTCCTAAATTTTATCTATTTTCATATCACACTTGACCTTGGAATACAGAAAGGTTCTAAACACATAAATAGTAATTTATAGGTTTAAAACCAAAAAAAAACTCGCCGAAATGAAACTTTTTAGAACACGGTCGAGCGTAGTTTCGTCCTATTATCCATATTTATAAATCGAGAAAGAATTTCAATAAAAAAATTAAATTAGTCTCACGAAGTCGAAGAAATGGAAATGAGTGTAAAGGAACCATTCCTTAGGTAATCTGACCTCAATTCCCATTGCAGCACACACTTAACCCAAATTTTATTCAACTTTTATCTTGAAAATTTCAAATAATCCAACGAGCTTTGCATCATATTAAAATGTTACTTTACCTTGTAACTGCGATGTTTTTGCGAATTCTGCTTGGTGTCGTATCTGTAACAATGACACAAACATTTAAGCTTCAAGATAAAGGTGCGTCAGTGTCGGTATATATTTAAAGGGAATGTCGAAATACGAGCAATAAATTAGATAAAATCTCAAATTTAACGTAAATAGCACTAAATGGCGAAATATCCGAGCATCTGAGACGTCTGCTGTAATAAATTCGAGGAAACTCCTCCCGAGGGCTCATAGCAATTTAAGCGAATTGGTATAAATTCAAAATATTCACCGAGATTATTATTTCATCCGTATTGGAAACGTATTTATATGTGGCAGGGAGATTGC
>NDFZ01001623.1:0-14460 GCA_002192655.3 Mamestra configurata | reverse complement strand
TTACTGGGTGTGAATGTATCTACTTGATTACGTAATGGATACTTTAACCACCCAACTTGGAACGTTGAAGCATTATAGTGTTGTACCAACTTGTTAATTGTGCAATGCTCTTCACGACTAGACTAAAACTAATTTGGAATGTAACCACCTAAATAAACTTGCTACGATTGATGAAGATATTTGTTCGTTATTAGAATTGGCTCTACGTATTAGAACTAATAACATAACCTAATATCGAGCTTTTGATAGAGCAGCCTGTTAGCGCTATACGTATAAGTAGAGGCTATAACTATCTAACGGATCGGTCGAATTGGGATCTTAAAACACTGTGACATCTCATCCACTACGTGATCCATTTGCCGAAGTAAGAAGCAATCTCATTCAATACCCGGCCGCCCCCCCTGCCATCCCCCCGCGAGCTAGGGTTGCTAACAATGCGATACTTTGTGCGCGCCGCGCCCGCGTCCGTATCACGGAACGCAATAAAACTTTACATTCCTCTTTAACTACTTTCCTGTAGTTATCAGCGTGTGATACGAAATGGGGCATAAATACAGAATTGTTTGTTGTTTGAATTTGTTCTAGCTAACTTAATAGGGTGGCTGAAAGTAATTCGATTTTCATATATGTACAGCCTATTAGTTACCTAGTACTTACACAATTTGTTTTATATTAAAATAATTGGCTAACGTTCCCTCTGTAGGAAATGTAAATTAGGACGTTCATATTGACGTTTCAGATTACACAGTTTGGGTAAACAAACGGGTCAAAGAAAACTCGACACAACGAAAACTTTTTCAATAACCTTTCAGAATAATACACAATATCATTCTCGGGAACTGCGCGCGTCGTCAACCCTAACATCGTAGCGGGTATCGCTTTCCCCGATTGTATTAGATTCAGCTGCCCTTTTCATCTACATGTCGTACTCTCTTTACCTCTCAAGAGGGTCGCGCGACTAGAGGATGTGCCGCGGACAGACGGGCGCTTCTTACAAACTATGTNGCGCGACTAGAGGATGTGCCGCGGACAGACGGGCGCTTCTTACAAACTATGTCACGCTTCGGGTTTGCGTTACACTCGGCTACGTAGAACATTAATTTTCAGGTGGTTTTGTTAATTTAGCCTTCGTTAAAGACCAGTCAGAAAAAGAATAAGCAATTAGATAACTTAATATTGGTTATTTTCATTTGGTATTTACTAAGTTCAAATAAAAATAATATTACCCCTTAATTTTATTGTAAATCGTTTGCCTGTAAATTCGATCAAGAATCGCGTTGACGCGGCATAGCTGTCGCTTTTAGGCCCGTGATGGAATTTAGATCACTATCGGGAGGTCACCATCGCGCACAAAAACTATTTTCATCTAAAAACTCATCTATATTTTGTCGAAAAACTATGAATATGATTATCCACACCATTCCAAAGGCTATCATCCAATAAACCTGGTAGGTACCAAAGGTATCAAATCTTTTTCGTCCGTAGTGAAATTGAATATTTATCCGGGTAGTATCTCTATTCCGGAACAATTTTTATGTAGGGGGAATACAATCTCAAGATATTTGGGAGGGCCACTCCGCGAGGATATTGGCAAATACCTTGCCTACATTACCTTTATTGCCTCGCGACGTTGCGTGCCCGATTTGATCGTATCTACGATTATTTGCGTATTATTCAATGTTTCTAAATGTTATTCGACTTGAACTCTAATTCGTTATTCATGAAGCCGATAACAAAGAGTAAGGTTTTAATGCAATATTCATCATTCTTTGTAATGCACTACTGTATACCTACGTTTATGTTCCTCATTTACATCGTCTATATGTCTAATTAAATATACCTGCATGAAAAAATATATCATCGAGACATTTGTTTTGACGTTCCATTGACCATTTAACCTACATTAATGTATGTTTATTCGCATTTTAACGTCGTTCGTGACATTTCTGCTTTTTGTATCGTTAAAACTTTATAATTATTATTGTTGATTAGGTATGTAATTAAAAACGTAAAAGGTCCATTTGATTGCGACATTTTTAAGGCGTAATTTTCCATTTTTATAAAACGTTGCATGTTAGTATAATAATGCGATGTCTCTGAAGCCGCGACATTTGCCGCTCAAGCCGCAATTAGTACATAGAGGTGTATCAAATCGAACCACCTTTAATGTACCCACGACGCGGGCGAGGCGCGAAACCTCCGGTTGAAATGTAATTTGCGCAAATTAAGCCAGACAGTCTGCATAATTTAGCACATAAAACTCGCCGCCATAAGCTCGACTCTTATAATTGAGTGGACCGGACGTAATGGTGTGTTTCACGCCATCAATTCACCCATGACACACAACTTGTGTAAATGTCGGCAATGATTTCGTTTAATGTTGAGTTTAATTTAACATTTGGGTCGCATACTCTCTGCGAACCAAACATTCAATCTATACGGCTTATATTACGACATGTTTTAAGAAGGGAATGGAACCATCAATATTGTATAAGGGCCACTCTCTTATAGGATGTTCAATTAGGCTGTCAGAGTGTGTACCTAGAGACTAATTCCTAACCAATAATTATTTATTAATGAAACATTTCGCTTCCAAACAGAAACTTTGTTCAAATCTTTCAAAAAACTCCTCATTTGTGAGGAAAAATACATGGTAACATAATTAAAATTAATTGGATAAATTCCTAGAATTTATTTCACGAACATGTTGTATGTCTACATAATATATTGTAAGGCAAACTTGATTATTCACTTGAGTAGGTAATTATTTTAAATGACTCAGGCATTAAGAAACCATTCAATCAAGTAATGAAGTTAAGTCTGTTATAGTGATAACATTTAAAAAGGCAGTTCTTAATTAATATTACTTGTGTCCTTTAACTATAGATATCCAAAGAACTTGTTGACTTGTTGGCTGCCAGTTTCGATTTCGTGTTTTGCAGGTAATGAACATTGAGATAACTACTTATATGTCAGTAGGGGTAAATATTTTTGATTATCAACTAGCTATTAAATTTACTGAAATATCAAAATCAGTAAAAGAAAATCGTGTTTCAGGGTGCAACGGCCCTTACACTATCTATTGAAACAGTCCACAAGAGCTAAGTTACGAGGGAGCTCGCTCACATACAGTTTAGTATAGATCGCTTGCGGTACAGCTCCCCCACATAATTGTCATTGTAACACGTCGCTGTAGATTCAGCGATAATGTAGCTAATTAACGCGCAGACGAGCGAGGCGTACTGTGGCGCTGCGCCGCGACTTAAGCTGCAATAACTTAGCTCGGCTACAGTAAATAAGTGTTCGTGATCGTCGTCCACTAGGTATTTTAATGAGATTTAATAGCCGCGCTCTGTCAGCCGCTAGCCGCCGCCACAGGTCCCGCAGCCCCGCAGCCCGCAGCCAGCGCACAAGCAACGCTGTCGGCTTTTAAGGCCTTAATTGGTTCCGTACATGTTTAATCCGCTTAATGGCTGTTTTGTCGGACAACACACAATAACAAAATCCGGTTTCTACGCCGATAATTCTGATTGATGTGAAACTTTATACACTTGTCACTAGACGTTGTTGTCATTAGGCAAATAGGCTATTAAACGGAAACGAGAGACTGACATTTTACTTCACGAGGCATTGAGCGATGCGAAACTGTTTTATTTACATCACGGTACTTATACGTACACGTTTTACCTTCGCCGAACCCTCTGAAATAGCTGAATATTTTAATGGCTTCATTAAAAGGGCGGCGTTGGATGCTAATCGTTATTTATAGACAATAAATTGTTATATTCATAGTGGCCGGAGCGGAAGGCGCATAAATTCGACGAGCGAGTGTCGGGTTGACACCTGTGATTGCATTTACAATGCTAATTCATGGCACAATATCACGTCATCTGCCGCCGCGCTTCACGTTTTCACAATCGCGGCCGCTGACAACAACACACGCCGCGCCGCCGCGCCGCCTGCCGCTGCCCGCCATGCCGCCGCACCCAAATATTCAACTAATGTCACCGCGACATTTTACTATCCGCTACTTTTTTACAATATTCAAGTTAATTACATTATTGGCACAGCACCAAGCGCGTGCAAATGGCCCACAACGACGCCCAACGACATAATATCCGATATTGACACAACCCGTGGAAATGATTGATGATTTAAATTCATTATTAAAAAGATAAAACGGGGAGTAGGTCGTTACACGTCGAGATAAGCCGGCGGATAAGCGGCCGCAATCCATTATCGAGCAGTTAATTGATAATTACTTTCTTCCATTACGCCGAACGAAAAACGTGGTGATTAACTCAGAATCGCTTTAACGAGCACAATGGGTCGACGTTCAATTAAAAACCCTTGTCGAATGTCGACGGCTTCGCAGAAAAGAGGAATCGACGCTGACTCAATCTCGTATACATGGAATAAGGAATTACTCGCGTGCGGAAAGTTTTTAATTAAATATTCACCCGTTTTGTAATTAAGACGCGATTCAATTGAGCACAATGGAGTTTCGTGCGGCGCTTTCCTAAGAAATCGGAGACAGCTTTAACGTTTTCATTTAATGCTTGATAACCAACGCTCACATAGCATTATGAATGTTTTACTTAAGCTCTTTACTATCGAAGTCATTATTACTTAAAAATCTTTATTGCTTCCTTCTCCGAGCTTGCCTCATCTCTGCTTTCATACATTTTTCCTCGAAGCTTAAAAGCTTTGAACTAATTTTTGTCTAATGATTGTTTTAGAAGCTTGTGTAAGTGTTCTCGAGTGTTCCCTGTATAAAATCTTTAACTCATGTGAGTGTATGGGCGGTAGTGGATGGTGGAGGATAGCGGTGGATGGTCGTGCATGGCAGTAAACGGGTGCAGGTACACGCGCCCGCGCCGCGCTGCCTCCCCTACTCGTACGTCACATGTGTCGCATTTGAGCGTAATTTAAATGCATGCACATTACTCGCGAACGACGCTCTACACAATACCTTAATTTATTATAAATAGCTTTATTACATGACCAAACTCGTCAGTGCTTTTTTTAAGGAAATTCGTGTTTTGTAACGAGCGTGTTAGTTTAAGTACAAAGGCCGCTTTAATAATAAGAGCTAATTTAAATTTTTAGGGTAGGTACGATTTTATTTTAACTTTATTCAGACTTATATCAAACAAATTATAATAAATAAAGCTCTAGTAAGATATTAAACTAAATCAGAACTTCAGCAAACTCTGCCTTTCGAAACGATTGTAAATTATATTTCCTATTAAATGATCTGAGGGAACTGATGAGAACTAAATTTAATAAAAGTTTCTCAAAGTAGTTCAATAAACGTCTTAGTTATCTCTGTGTAATCCCCAAACGACCCAACTGGTAATCTCCTAGACGTTTAATTTCGCCGTTTTAAATGAATCGCAGATCTCATATCCCGAAATCCTAACTACGATGGGTTCGTCCGACCGCGCGTATAAATTCTTAAGGAAAATCATCTGCAGAATTCCAATAGCTGGTTGCTGATGTCCAAAATCGTGATATATCGTGGCTCAGATCGTTCCGGAGCGCCTGTTTATGAGATATTTCATAACGTGCACAGTTCTTCGATCATTTATCATCACTGATTTTATATCGAAGAGCTGCTCTACTGCGGGGGTAGTATGCAAAGCAAGATTTTCGAAATGCAAGGAGATTATTTAGGCTAACATCAGATAGTACGAAAATTGAATTATCTTCACATATTCACATACTTACTCATATAAATTAGGTATACTAAAAGAGTATCTCTGCTCAATCAATACCAATAAGTCATCGAGTAGAAAGTTCCAAAATAAATAATATCAAGCCACGTAAGGACTAAGCGCAAATAATCAGTTACCATGCACGTCTACGAATGTTCCTCAAAATGTCACCTGAAGCCATTAACACGAACAAGAAATTTTTCTTAAGCATGTGCTAATGGTTCGCACACAATGCTGTGATGTCGCTAATGAAACAGTTTCGCCAAAAAGTATGGACCCTGAGCGCCAGCGGCTTTTGACAAGCATGTGAAAATTGTGCCAAAGTGCTACCAACAGCATACAAACTTTTATTAATATTAAACGTTGATTGTTTAGTGCGGCGGAGAGTATATTTAGTGGTAAGCGATGCTTCGTGTGATGGTTCGATATAATTGCAAATGTGGTGCGTGTCGCCAGGCCACGTGATCGCCCGCACTCCGCACTCGCAGCCTCTGCCTCGCGCACGGGAGCTCACTTGCTCCATAAACAGGTTTCCGTATTTTTCAATCAGAGAGCTGTCAAAGCGTTCTGACACCCTCATCCCGTCGGCTCGCACTCGCCGAGCACCGAAATTGGTTTTCTACATTCAATCCATACAAAGTTTAATGTTATTCGTTCGCGATATCACCGGGATGCTGCCGATGTTTACCGACGCGCCAAATCATATTGGATTTGCAAACTTTTGTTTGCGGACTTTATTTCATTTCACTGTTAGTTCAGGCCGAGAGAATGTAATTTTAGATATTGTCCTCGTCTATGTTTTGAATAAGTCTCTTTTATATTTGTATTCCAAAAGTTGAAGATTTTATTAAAAATGAGCAAATCTTTTCGATTTAGATCTGCACTGAGCAATTTTCTTTGCAAAAAGTGCAAGTTACAAATTAACCACGCCGGATATTTCCGCGAGAATAGAGGAGAGCGCCAATAGAGGCGGCTAAAGGCTGGAGTGTGCCGCAAGCGTTTATAAATTGAAGGGCTGGTACCTGCGGCTTAATACACCGCCGTTTCCGGTTCATTTCCGGGCGGCGCGCGCGGCGCCGGATATTGCTTTTAAGGTTGCGCCGCACGCCACTGCCGACACACGTGCATTATCCGCCACGCTCCACGCTCCGCTACTTTGCTCGCCACTCGAGCACCCACTACCCACTTACTATCACACTTTTTCTTTATGGATGGAAAATCATTAAATGACTTCTTACGCTCTGGGCGGAGAGGGAGTATCAGACTCTTACTGACTAAAACCCATCCGTGTTCCTCCTAATGCTCTTTGCGTTCCAGGGCCGCGATGACTCTTTCGAATAATTCCGCAACCCTGGAAGCACTATCAAACCTACATTTTAATGAAACGGTGACTTACATCCAACTTCTCTACTTAAAGCTTCTATTTTCAGAACACCGTTTCCCCAAATTAATATCAAAAAGCTGTTCTAAGCCGCCAACAAATTGATATTAATTTAAGATGTACAAAATGAACGATCAGAAGCTTTACAAGAGCTGCATTAAGAACGTCGGCATCATTATAAATAAAAATACAAGAAACATAATCCCTTGGAGCCGCTCCGGAAATTAAATTTTCCCTTAAGCTTAAACTTTAATTAAGCAATATCACGCGAGTGCATAGTGACCAGTGCAGAGTGCTGTAGCGGAAAACGTAGGGCGAGTGACTCGGATCCACTCGGGTCCCACCGACACACACCGACACCGCGTCCCGGAGGATATGCGATTTGATGGACAGTCAATTTAAGAGCGATGCCGAGCCAACTGTGAGCACTTTAATTTACACGTGAACCGACGGAGAGCGTACAAACACGCGTATGACGAATGTAAAGAGAAAATAAATTTTAATGGTTCAATTTCACAGAGTGCTTACTGCTAAAGCTCACGTAACTTTTTAATACTACTCATTCCTATTTACGAACATAATAAAAACGATTTACGTGCAACCGAAAATGTCATTCAATACCAATTTAACCTCAATGTCGCTGCGAAACGTGCAAACGAAATGTCAACTGAACGACAATGACATTTTATACATTATCACACAATCGAAAAGTGGGAATTATTAGAAGCTGAGCTACAATCCCATCTAATTGGAAACGCTGTGAGGTGCTGGACACATTTGTCCAATAACGTGGGAAATCCACAATTTTAAGAGCAAAAACATTAATCTGGTTCATATTGAGCAGCTGGCGACGACGCAATCTCTTCCTGGCACCTCCAGACGAGCCGCGCCGCGCGGCGACACATGCGTTATATTAATTATGTTCTACTCTCACCTTTATGCTGACATACTTATGAATATTGGATAATGTAACTGTCGCATTATTTTGGAGATTTGTTTGTTTATGTGGGACCATGGAAATGAAACAGAGGCTTATTTTCGGAAAAGAATCTAGATGAAGCATTTGATAAAACCATTCACAGGTGTAGGTCTTTCTTTTGGTACTTTTCGATGGTAGGTTTTTAAAACAATTATACTGGAATTATTTTTTCAAGACACAATTCAAATTCAAAGTAGTAAGTAAGTACCATAACTTCACGAAACAATCAAACCAATTCAAAGAAATCCGTTAAACTTGCACTACTGCTATAATATTGATAGATTACAATTAGTACTAGGGTTATTTAAAACCTTGTTTAATTTGATTATATAAGAAGTTTATATTTTTGTAAATTTGCGCTTTTTACTTAAATTCATTTACTGATTTTTAAATCTTGAATTGATGGAAAGAACTTTGAGAAGACGTTGCTTTTTCATTTGTTTTGTTACGATAGTTAGCGCGAAACCAAAGCATAAGAAACATTTGGTTCGAAAGTATAATTTCCATCAAAACGTTTCCTAAGGTGTACAAAAGCAAGCTTATCGAACAAACTTTATCGCTGCATCGACCAAACCTCAGAATCGTGTTTAAAATTACTTCATTTTCTCTTAAAAAAGTACCTATTGATCTGTTAATCGATCAAGATTGCCCACTCTCTAAATAGCAGATACCTACCTACTAAACATCATTAACTAATCTTACATCATTAAGCATAACCGCGGGGCATTCATTAATTAATTCGTGGTAATTTCTTGATTCGTCGCAATAGATAGACAGCTTAAACCTAAATTAAATGTTATCACGTGTGAATTTAATAAAATGTCTAATGTATGTTTCGTGTTTTTATTTTTTTTGCCACCACTAATGATTACCATATGGTACGAGTACATTAAGCATCGTGTTAATAGACAAAAACGTTGGAACATTGTATTGTACTAGCAACAGTACACACACACGTACCTACGGATAAGCATGCGGTTTCAATTAGAGCCGGGTATTATGAAACTTCATAAAGCAATTACGTTTTATTACTAACTTTATTTATACAGCGTGTTGTTTTAGTTACATATTTTTTTCAACTTTTACATGTAGCTAGATTGGTTATAAAGCATGTAGCAAGAGCTTTTGTAAAACAAAACCATATTTTTATCAAACAGTCAACTAAAATACGTACAGAAAGCTTTTTATATTATAAAACATATTGAGATACGACAAACACTTTGAAAATTAATATCTATTTGTGAACATTAGTAAGGAAACTGGTGTTATCGCCCGCCCTGATTTGGCTGCATTAAATCGTTTCCATTACTTTAAGTAGAATTCGATGTTTATGTCAAACGCGGCGGCGATAATATCGCAATTTATTTTATTAACACATTCACTCTAATGGGGAGCAGGTCGGATACTCACACGGATTATATTATAATAGACGACGTATTCATTATTGCTAATGCATTTTTTTACTAGCGCATAATTTACTGTACCTACTTTGCATAACACTGTCCATACGTGTTCCATTTTTTTTAATTAATTTGATCCTACTTTTAATATTTAGAAACAGTCTTTACACTATTGCTTAGCGTCGAAAGAAAAAATAAGGGGAAATGTTATAATGTTATGTTCATTTGTGACGAAGTATAATTTAATTTCAATACCCACGTCATTATTCTAATACATTATGCAAATGTTATCATCTTCTGACAACTTGGCGTAAGTAAATAAAAGCGTTTCTGTCTAATTCTCCCGTCCATTTAGCAATATATTACAACAGATTGTCAAAAGTTTCTCCGCATACATATTTTATAATACTTTATTTACGGAATCGCTGCCCACACTGCAGACCGGATTTTAACAATAAATATATCGTTTTGAATTTCTACGTCCATTCTCACGATTAAATTGGGGCTATTGGCATCGAGTGTCAAGTGAGTAAGAGATTATATCGTATCGATATAGTTTGTTAGCAAAAGTACGTTAGTTTATCAGCCGTTAAATCAAAGCTGTAATAGCAAAGTACTGTAAGTGCTGTAATTTACATAAATGTGGTTCTTGCAGACTGTTGTGTTTCTAAATGTTGAGTGTGGCGCCGCGTGCCGGCGATGCGGGGTTCACTCAAATGTCTGTCTACTAATCCTATGAACTTTTAACCCTTTACCAAAAATGTATTTAAATAATTAAATCACAGCTCTACATACCGAAGTGTGGTTGACGAATAGTCAAATGAACACCCAATTCTACAAAGTCTTAACCCTTTTCAAAACGTGTTAAAAACTTAAATTAATGCAAAAGATAGAAACGCATTTTAAATTTCCATGTATAAGAAGATTAGACACTTTCTTCCCGACCGAGTATACCCTCACGATCCCTTTTAATACGATAATATGCCTCTATCTTTCGTCTGCAGTCACACACGACCCTTGTGTGCTAATTGAATTTAAGGAATAAAATCCAATCGCCCCGATTCTTTATTATTCAAGATCCAATTTGGATAAGGTCTGATCGGTCCGAGGGGCGGCCCGCCGGAGAGGGGCAGTCGAGAATAAAATTGGTTTGTCACTCAAAACATAAGGTTATCAGTTTTGATATGAATGTATCGGTTTATTCTGAGCTGGGCATGGATTGTGTAAAAATAAAAACTTATCTGTTTACCCTGCCTCTGCTAGAATCAGTTATGTTGAGCGTACACTGTATATCAATCTTCAATCTCGGTTACTCGAACGTCAACGACGTTAATTGGAATAAATGGAATTATTCTTGCTGTATCGTTTTATTTTATCGGCGCGGTAATGAACGCTGTTACAAGGGTGTTACAGTGCAGGGTGCAATCAGTGCGTCAACGTTAGACGTTATTTACGGCGTGGCGCGGGCGCGTGCGGCGGATACCTTGCGATGCGAGATAACCGTGATGACACAGTGCTATCGCCGACATACAGCGACTCCACCCCCGTGCCTGTGCAATACTCTCCCTCGCAATAGTGCTAAAATAAACATTTGGCAGCAAAATATTGCAATCAAACCATGTGTGGTGTGGATATTAAAGTTGTTTTACTGTTTGAAAATGGAGAAGTGAATTTGATAAAGTACATAACTACTTTATCAAATTCACTTCTCCATTTTCATTTAAAAGCCATTCACGAAATTAAAATAAAATGTTTTATAGTGTACTTTACAAGACACAAACAAAACTCATGCATACAATAATAATAAATCGTGTTTACATTTAATTAATGTTCTTTTTCTGTAGCAATCATTGCAAGCGTGTCAACACACCGCTACGTGGCTGGATCCACGAAATTAATGGCAAACAATCATACAGTGGCTTCTATTAGTGTGTGACGCACTGATTGCTATCGCACAAGATGGATCGGGGCGTAACACACCCCATACACCCCTCGGTATGCACTTCTTAACCTTTTGTACTCAGGTTCATTCTTTATTGCTTCTAATTGTATGTTTGTGTATGATTATTACACTCGTAGTTAAATCCCAAATGATGTCACGTTTAATTGTGCAGTTCAAATAGTATACAAATATGTTTACACAATGTGAGCAAACTTAATAAAATGAAAGATGGACCATGAGCTATTTTAATTGCATTAACATTTTAATTTGTTTGATGATTATGCTGAGCTCGTAATTAATTAACAGGCACATTATGAAACAAACCTTAATCATTTGTTTTGAAATGTTTCCGCAACATAACATGTTTCAAGTAAGGACAATGGAGTTTCATATGCATAATTAAAATCGTTTCCAACCGGTAATATATCTATTATGGAAATTCTATGAAATCCAATTTACGACCAGTGTTTTAAAGTGTTAAAATCGTTCTCTATTATTAAAAAAAAAATGTTAAGTTGCATGGAATATGGTTCTGATTCTACACGTCCTGACCAACCTCCGTTATTAAAGCCGAAACAATGTAATCTGCGTGAACAATCAGAAATAATACAGTCTCAGTAACAATTTCCAGAGACGTTGCGAATGCATTTAATTGCCTAAACAGAGTGGATCACCATGCGCAGGAAATCACTCTAACGAGGGAACAATAACAATTAATTTTAAAGTTAACGCAGCTGAAACATTCAACGTGTTCACCTTAATAGTTTTCATGAGCATTTTTGGTATTATTAGATCTAGATGCTGACGGAAAAAATAAGTTCTCAAAAATTGTATTTTCTATTTCCCTTTTACTAAATTAGAACCTACCCTGGAACCAATATTTAACTAGAATATCTATATCCCCAACATCACATACTGAAGCGCAGAACAAGATGTACAACGCAATTCCTTAACCATCAATTCATCACATAAGCACGTGAACCTTCAAAGTACGTTCAGGTGCAAAGCTGGCAACTGACAAGAGTTATTTACTTGAATATGAAACGATCATTGAAAGCACGGAAATTAAATAGCCGCTCATATCCGCGCGATGTGAAGTGTCGTGTCGTGTCGGGCGCGCAGACAGCCCCCTTGCACCCACTTACCTCTGATACTCGGCTACCACAGAGCACAAAGGATCAATTACACACTATTTTAAACAGGGTAATTATTAAAGCTCGCTTGCACAAGGGCTCTCCCACTGATTAGCTATTATATTATGTGCGTCTTTCGATTATACAGCTTCGCAAGCCAATCGACTGTAACGGAGAACGCTTGCAAGGGTATTAATTAGAAGTTTACTTGTTGAAGGTAGGACTTGGATCTTTAATAGTGCGTGTATTCTTAATCACTTTAAGCAGCAACCCACTAATTCAATTAGAATCATATTAACAAATAAAATCATCGAACTGTAGGTATACTTGCGCTAAGGCCGTGCTATGCTACGCTACGTTTGCTACGATGCGCTACGACTCGCTACGACGCGCTACGAATCGCTATGACACACTAAAACGCTGCCTTTACTTATGTTTTAAGGGTCAGAGCCTCAACGTCCATAATATTTATTTATGTGTCAATCTCCCTCGACTGACGCTTGCGCAAAGTTGCGCCGTTTAAGCGGTGTGTGCGAGACGTCTACGCACCTTATGAAAAAAATAATTAAACATGCAACAAAACCCATGCCGTTATTGCCTTGATTTAAGGTCTCATTAAAATAGATGGACATATTTTAACACAGCGTTCAGTACGTCTAACCAAATATATCCAAGCAAAAAAAATCACTGATTAAAGTGATTTTATTTTGACCTTAAATAATAAATTGCACACTAGAATAAAAACATCCAGTATGGGTAGGTACTTGACGTGGTCACATGCGCCTGCAAATTTCTTAGTATCAGAATTATGAGATAACAAAGACATTGATGTGTTTATGCATTGGGTGACCAACATTTTTAGTGTATTTTCGATAGCAGATTTTTTTCTTATAAGTATATAATGCGTTTTTCTTATTTTTTTACCATTGTCCTTTTTTTTGGTGGTCTGAATGATTTCTAAAACTTTGTCCATCTTTTTTAAAGNGTTTATGCATTGGGTGACCAACATTTTTAGTGTATTTTCGATAGCAGATTTTTTTCTTATAAGTACCTATATAATGCGTTTTTCTTATTTTTTTACCATTGTCCTTTTTTTTGGTGGTCTGAATGATTTCTAAAACTTTGTCCATCTTTTTTAAAAGGATCTTATACATTTAATAGTCTCTAAAAGTAAACGGTTTCATTTGAATCGTTCTCAAACTGCACAAGAGTTTAAATGATTAATAATCCCTTCGATCGACCTCTTACGCTACTTTAATAAAGCCTGTAATTATCATGGTTATTTGCTATCAATTTCATAAATAAAAACCGCTTCCACTATACGCTTTAACAAGGGCTTCGACAACCAATAACAAGCGCCGCATGCACCCTTATATCCGATAATAAGAACTGAGCAAAGGCTAAATGTCGGCCGGCTACATTGTCATTACTGAAGTCATAAAGGTCGGGATATAATTTAATTTTGTTTTTAAATGTGAGGTTGATGTACCTAAATCGGCTTACTTCGATTAATAGCTATCATATCATTCTAACAACTATTGAGAGACTAACAATGTTGCCTCTCCGGAGTTTACTAATAATAAAAATCATGAACATTCACAATATTTTAATTGGATACCAAGTAAAATAATGATACAATCTTTGTTAAGAGTCGTTTAAAGTGTTTTGCTGAACGACTCTTTAAAGTTTTACGCAAATAATTAGACAGTTGTTGAGTCGCCGTAAGCTGCAAAGTACTCGTAAAATATTAATTAGGAATTGTTATCATAGTACGCTATCGGTCGTAGCGCTTGGGTGCGTGGTCGCAGGCGTACGCACGCACGCGCATGCTCAGCAGGCGTGAGGCGCCAATCAACCGCTACGCGCCAATCAATTAAAACCGATGCTAATATAAACGCTATTATTTCT
>NDFZ01001622.1:0-14456 GCA_002192655.3 Mamestra configurata | reverse complement strand
TAGAGAGTAGCCCCCCTAGTTACGAAACAACTACGGACTTCCAGCTTAAAGAGTAGCCCCCCAAATCAGTCCTTTCAGAGATTATCTCTAAAAGACAGGCAAACAATACCTACCTAAAAAGTTTTACCTCTTTTATAATATTAGGTTAGATAGGACACAGATCATACCAGACATTATACCTATCAAAGTAGGTAACGTAATAAAAACAAAATTGTGTTCAGAAACTTTGTTATTTGTTTGTTGTTCATTTCTTGTTGTTTTCGTATACAATACGAAAATCCAAGACTAATATCTAATAGTAAAATATCGCTAAACTTATATTGCCAAGCAATATTGTTTTCTATAATGTGGTTAGCCTTATTGGTTTGTCATTTTGCCCAAAGTAAGTTTATTCAAAGGAGACGGTCCAACAAATACGAGAAGTACATATGTCATGGTGAGACTATGCGCGGCATAATCAAGGGTTCAACACCGTGATTCGTCCGGAGGACACGGTGGAGCATATGGTGGAGGTCTGCCCTGCTTGGGCTGAGCACCGCCGTGTCCTCGTCGAGGCGATTGGCGGCGGCAACCTCTCGCGTCCGGCCCTGGCTCGAGATGCGGTCACCTCCTTCTGCGAAGCAGTTATGCTAGCGAAGGAGGAGGCGGGCCGCGCGAGGGAAAGGCAAGGCCTTCGCCTCAACCGCCGCCGCTACAGGAGAAGACGCCCCGGGCGTCGAGAGTCATTCAGTCACTCACTCAGTAACGGAAGAATTTTATAAATGTCACCGTAAAATTGCAAACGCCGTAAGATTGTAAAATATCGCGTGAAATTGTGAACTAGTTTTTCTAAATAAGATACGGATATATTGGAAACTATTGAACTTGGAAGGTATTTATTGAATACAAAACGATTTTATCATAATAGGTATTATATCGAGTAATTTTAATCCAATAAAGATGTATTACAATCTTACGTAGTCTGCAATTTTCCGGTGACATATACCTATAAAGGCGATGAAGTTGCAACAAATAGCTAAACAATTTAATTATTCCCTATCCCCTCAAACATAACACTGAAAGGTTCCGTATACTCGTCCAGTAAGGGTCCCGCGATCGTTTATCAAACTCGTTTTTAGGATAGATACTTCACATTTTTAGGGACCCGCTTATGTGATGGAGTTTTATAAAATGAATACTGTTTTATAATCTAGAAACTATGACATGTACAGCTAATGACTGGTTTGGATGCCGGAGTCAGTGTTTTCTAATAGTTACAACCTAGGAATCTTTGACCCAAGTGAATAGGCTACTTCTAGGCAAGTGTGCTACATCGTCCACCACATCATCCCTTGTCATCAGATAAGATTGAAGTCAAACGCCAGCCTATCAATTATAAGAAAGCCTAATAAATGCTATGTCATACAAATATTTAACCAAAACAAACTTTGCCATTTCGAAACTCACCAGAGAGTAAAAGTCGTTAATATTCATGAGGACTTTCAACCCACGAAAAATATCAACATACATTTCAGGATATAAATATAATAATCACGCCGAATCACCATGTTTTAATGAACCCATGATTCGCAAAAAAACTTCTACAAGAAAAGATTTATTGAGATTGTCCCATGCAAACAAATAAATCATTCACGTCAGGATTCTGGGCCGACTTCAAGAGACACGTCTCCGAGACGTATAGGGTACACACGTCTTTGAGACGCATAGGCCGTAAGTCGTGATATATTAGGGACGTAATAAATACATACATTAAGATCTAATTTATTTGCGTACAACATGTCCTGTTAAAATATGTGGTTTGTGGATTAGACTGCCCATCTGTTTTGTAGTCATTAGTGCACGAGCAGTNGTAAAAGTCGTTAATATTCATGAGGACTTTCAACCCACGAAAAATATCAACATACATTTCAGGATATAAATATAATAATCACGCCGAATCACCATGTTTTAATGAACCCATGATTCGCAAAAAAACTTCTACAAGAAAAGATTTATTGAGATTGTCCCATGCAAACAAATAAATCATTCACGTCAGGATTCTGGGCCGACTTCAAGAGACACGTCTCCGAGACGTATAGGGTACACACGTCTTTGAGACGCATAGGCCGTAAGTCGTGATATATTAGGGACGTAATAAATACATACATTAAGATCTAATTTATTTGCGTACAACATGTCCTGTTAAAATATGTGGTTTGTGGATTAGACTGCCCATCTGTTTTGTAGTCATTAGTGCACGAGCAGTAATATATTAATTTGTTTATTCACAATAGGCTATTTTACTAGATAGAAAATAAGGTAATAACTAATCTATTTAGACCGTCCGTTGGATTTTCAGAACATATAAACGTATTTTTGCCATTTCAAATCGATATAAAGTGATAAAAATAAAGCGATGAGCTTTATTTTTATCACTTTAACTAAAGTTCAATGTGACGTCACGTTTCAAGAAAAAGTGTACTACCGCGTGACGTCACGCGAGTTTTCATCGCTCGTATCGTCATCATTTTTGGTTTACGTGCAAAAAAATTCGTGTCCAATATTTTTTGGAAATGTATCTGACGGACTTATTAGACTTTTCATTAAAATCACTACACAACTAACAGCATCCTGGGAGTTATAGCGGACAGATGGGATAGCCCCATACTAGGGCATTGGATAAGCCTGCATGTGAGTTTAGTGTAAGTAGGTATATAATTGTATTTTGTTCCGGTAGTTATAAGTACCTACTAACACTAGTTTCTAAGTTTTTTTATACTAACCAATTAATGGACTCTGTCTGAAGTAAAAAAAAAAATATTTTTATTAAAATAGGTACCCTATTACACTATGCACAGGTAACCTAAAGTACTTAGGTACATAATTACTATATACTAAAAAAACAACTAGACTTTCGAGTAAGATAGTTTGTTGCTTATTGCAATAGTACCACCAAAACATCCTTTGACTACAACACACACATTTAAAAACAAGGTTCAGTTGAAAACCAGTGTCAGAGAACTACTAGTTGTCTGGCATTTTGCTGAACTGGACCTATTTGGCGCAGTCGCGGGGCACATAATATAATTGTTTTAAAATTAAGTTTCCTTTAATTTGTACATATGTTGTGTGTGCCAAATAACTTAACTACTTTTCTTTCTTTGTATAAAAAATTACATTTCATCTGATTTCATAAGAGCCAGTGAAGTCTTCTAAGGTTGGTACTAAAAACCTTATGTGTTTATTGACTCGTAATTTGGCAACTTTTATAGACTAGGAACTTATATTAATTATTTTATGAAGTTGATTAAAGAAGGTTTAAAAAACGTCTATTCCTTGCAGTGGGACGGAACAGGCTGAACATAAAATAATAATAAAGTAATCAGTACCTATATGAGTTTACGTATTTTACTGAAAAATAAATTAGTCTGATGAAGGAAGAGTCACTGAACTTGAAATATTAAAACAAATAACGGCTGGTGGACGTTAATCAACCAGCCAGCGATCACAATACATTACTTAGGTAGTTAATTATTTCATCAAAAGTTTAAACGGAGGCACGGATGCGCTCGCCAATTCCCGCTAATATTTTATAATCTCCCAAACTTTTATATACAGAACCATCTCAGAAAATTTTTGGCACGTATTCGCTAGTTCCGGACGCAGTTTCAAGTATCTGAAATTCTGAAGTATTATGGTGTAACTGAGGACGGCAATACATTTACTTTTTTTGGCACACCGATGTTACGAGTACACGTGGAACCTATTTGTAAGGAAAAAGGTTAACTGGTCATCGGAAACTGGTGTGACCTTTGAGATTGGATGGCCTTTCTTTCTGTGTGTACTAGAATAATGAGGCAATTAGGTACGCAACTACTAGGCTATCCGATTGATCAGTGAAAGGGTACAGGCATTGTTCTAGCTTAGTTGGAGTTAGGTAGCATTTATATAGGAATTGATATTGTATAGAAATGTGTAATTGACAACACTTACATATATTGTCCATCCAAACGTTGGTTTGAGTCTGCCAAAGGACAGTAACTGCTCTTCCAAAGCAACCAATAAACACTGGTCCTGGAGACAAAATAACTCGTAGCGTGCGTCGATTTGGATCTTTCCTATTTTAGACCCCTTCTGTCACCTGGGCGGTCTGCGACCATTCTCTTATTGGTTGTTCAGGCGTTCCAACTTAATTAAAATAATTTATAATCTAAATATAACAGGCTTTATGTTTTAAGCTTGACATCAATCAAAGTTGTTTTTAGAGTTCCGTACCCAAGGGGTAACCAACAGAACCCTATTACTAAGTCTCCGCTGTCCGTCCTTCCGTCTGTCTGTCAGCGGGCTGTATCTCAAGAACCGTAATAGGTAGACGGTTTAAATTGTCACAGAGTGTGTATTTCTATTGCCGCTATGGCAACAAATAATGAAAATTAAAAATTAATGGGGGCTCCCATAGAAGCTTTTCGGTAGATGGTACGGAACCCTTCGTATGAGAGTCCGACTCGTACTTGGCTGGTTTTTTTCACTAATGGAAAACTACATTATTTATGAATTCCATTGCTATTTTAGCATGTGTGGGATAGATCACGCGAGCGAACCACGAGATTAAGCTAGTGATATTACCTTTATTATTATAACACTTGTCCGAACAAATACAACAAATAAGTAAGTACCTACACAAAAGTAACAAATTGTCTCCAACTTTAAATGAAAAGTCGACGCAAACGTTACAAAGTTTTAACAATAACGATATAGCTACGAAACATGATATAACGAGACCTATATCGGTTTTGTTATAGTTATTTAACTTCGTAACGAGTAGCTAGGGGTATTTAACTTCATGAGGAGTGATGTGACTGTTGGGCTTTAACTTATTTTAATAGGAGTGTCTGGCAAACATCGATGTTGTATCTCTGTGAAGTACCTACCTATTCGGTCTTATTTTGAAATAGGAAAAACGTAATAAAAACCGGCCAGTGCGAGTCGGACTGTCAAACAAAGGGTTCTTTGTTTCCTTTTAATTTTTAATTATGTTTAAATTTTATTATTTGTTGTTAAAGCGGCAATAGAAATACACACTCTGTGAAAATTGCAACTGTATATCGAATACGGTTCTTGAGATACAGCCCGCTGACAGACAGATTGACGGACGGACGGTCTAACGGATGGACAGCGGAGGCTTAGTAATAGGGTTCCGTTGGTAACCCTTCGGGTATGGAACCCTAAAAAACAAAGTTTATTTCCAATTCAAAACGAAGTTATTAAAGTTTATGGTAGCCCCCGTTCAGTTAAACGACAATATTTCCTATTATATGGTCCGGTCTTAAATTATGTGGAAATACATAACGTGTAAAATTGTGAACCTTAAATTTAAACACGGTACCATGGGTGTTTAAAATATAACACATCGCACTGATTCTGTGGAAAGTCAAACTATACTAGATATTTCGAAACGATTGATACCATACAAGGTACGGAGGATACTCATACTAGAGATAACTCATTACCAGTTGGTTAAAAAGAATCAGAAAACTTGAGGAAAGCTTGGAATTTTTAAATTTTTAAATTTTTATTTATTAAAACTTTATGCACTCGTGAAAACACTGTACAAAGGCGGACTTAATGCCTTAGACATTTTCTACCAGTCGACTTTAGGGTGGTGCAGAGACAACATGGCAGGTGCAACTTAAAGAAAAACTAAAAATAGAAAGAAGAAAAAAAATTAAAAAACATTTATAAATACATAGATACATACATACACAAACAAAGTTATTAAGAAAAAACGAATTAACACTGTGATGATTCTACCAACTTCTTGCGAATGTGCTCACGTGACTTCACCTTAAAGGACAACCGACTTGTTGAAAATCATGTTGAAGTAGTTGCAAACGGTGCGGTCGCTTAAAATCATACCTGCCTGCGTCCTTAGAACTCAAGAAAAGAACCTATGTACATTAAAAGAGATAACGACGGAACGACCCCTCATTTCCACCTCTCAATTTCCTATCTTCTCTCACAGAAAATACACTAAAATGGTGTACNTAGAACTCAAGAAAAGAACCTATGTACATTAAAAGAGATAACGACGGAACGACCCCTCATTTCCAACTCTCAATTTCCTATCTTCTCTCACAGAACATACACTACAAAATGGTGTAACGAACAAGAAACACGATCTTAATACCAGTCCATTTAGTTTGAAAAACAGACCTCTAGTGCTGCAATAAGGGTAACGCAGTGGAACACTATAGGAGCGTGCTTGGCGGTCGTTAGTGCCACGGAAACGGGCTGAAATGGAAAAATGGACAGGCTTGCAAACATGAAGCCTGGGTCAAACACAGTCTATCTAGCCTAGATAGACTGTGTTTGACTTTGGACCTCTATGCGACGTTTTTAAACGACTTCCAAAAATGGAGGAGGTTCTCAATTCGGTGAGTTTTTTTTTTTTTGAAGTTTTGAGCTATATGTATACTGTGTATATATGTGTACTTTTTGGGTGAACAAGAATCATGGAACTCGCGTCATCGTCACCGAACGCTTCGACTAGACTTCGCTTAGTTTTCACTTCTATCGGCAGTCCCCAAGGTGTTATTATGTTTTTTTTTTAAGTGTTTAGTACACCGATTACTCCGAGGTTTCTGATCTGATTCATGTGATTCTGTTTTTGTTCGATGCGATATAGTTGCCATTTGGTCCCGTAGCAGTTTTTATTGATGAGCATTTTGCTTACTTGTTGCTTACTTATTTATGATGAAATTACTTCGTCCAAGTAAGCAAAATGACGTCGGATAATTTTTGAGTATCACAACTAAAAAGTGAAAATAAAAATAATAATTTCGGAAGTCGGTGTCAAAAACGAAAAAACAAACTAAAAACACCGACTTCTGAATTTAAAGTTATTTTAGACTTTTTTTGGAAATCGGTTGTATTTTTTTGTATAATGAGATGAATTTGAGAAATAACGCAGCTGTTGGTTCCTAAGTATCTACATATTTATAAGTTAAGATGAAAATCTTGAATGTATTCGCCGTTTACTTACAGCCAGACACGTCCTGTGTACCTGTATCGTCAAACACACATGCAGAAATGTCAATTTAAATTCACTGTTGCTTTACGTAGGCGAATCTTTATATAGGCAGGCAGTTTTTATAACATTTAAATATAGCTCGGTCATAACATAACTGGAAAATAAACTCGCTGACCCCTGACGAAAAAGTATCTTTTGCAATCTGCAGTAGCTATTATTTAAACCCTGTAAGTTCACTGCCTCCAAAGTTCTTCTAAAATCAAGGACGGAATTCAGCTCGGCTGTTATTAAGATGGCGGTTTAATAATGCAAAAATCACGGTCTGTGTTATTTTCTTGATTAATAAAAAGTTTTAAAGAAACAGACAACTCAGCATAAACAAAGAAAAGAGAGACCGTTTCGAGTTCTGCTCATTTCACAAATGATGATTGATGAACACTTTTATGAATACTGCTAGTAAAATATGAGCTGCGAAGGTAAAAAATACTGAAGTTTTCGCGTGTTGTTTGAAAAAGTTACGCCTGCTCAGGTACTTGCCTAATGTAACGAGAAACTGTGATACAAAAAGTATGTTGTTTAAATTAAAAAATACATTTTTTTTCCGTTTTTACCTTACTCAAGGATGAGCTCGAGGAGGAGCTCGTGGTTAAATAATAACAGCCGCACGGGTCGATCTTCAAGGTTAAGCAACGCTTGCTGAGGTCTGTGGATGGGTGATCATCACGTTAAGACGTTGGTCCCGGCTGTCATTTGTAGATCTTTGGCAGTCGTTACAGATAGTAGAAGCCAGATAATCTGACACGAGTCTTGCCAAGGAGTACCGTGTTACCCAGTTAATGGGTTGTGGAGGTCTGGTATGCAGCCGCTCCACGTAAAATACTGGTATTCAGCTGAATCCGGTTTGACTGGAAGCCGACCCCAATATAGTTGGGAAAAGGCTAGGCAGATGATGATGATGAGACTCAAGGATCCATGAAGACGTAACTTAGAGAATAATGAGATTATAGTAAAACTGGTTGTCAGCGTCGCACTTTCGAAATTCTGACAACCCTTAACGACTGTTCAGAATCGGCTTTATCAAGTACCTATAGCACAACGGTTTATCGGGCTTTTCGAGGCACTATGACGGGTCTCTGCAAGAGAACCAAGGTTACCGACATAGCCCGAAGGATCGCCAAACTGAAGTGACAGTGAGCACACTGCTCGCAGAACAGATGGTCGATGGGGCCGAAAAGTTCTAGAGTGGCGACCGCGTACCGGAAGACGTAGCGTTGGGAGGCCTCCCACAAGGTGGACCGATGACCTGGTTAGGGTCGCGGGTAGCCAATAGATGCGAGACGTACAGTACTGGTTGTTGTGGCGATACTTGGGCGAGGCCTATTTCCAGCAGTGGTCGTCTTTCGGCTGATATGATGACTGGTGTCAGTCTCCGAATCTGCCTCAAACACATCATGCTCATTTCAGCCGAAAGTCGTTTAGTGCTGGACATAGGCCTCCTCTAAGTGTTGCCACATCGCCCGGTCCTGTGCGTCCAGCATCCAAGGGATTCCGAAGGTCTTCACTAGGTGATATAGACATAATGACTTTAATACCGCGAAGCATGCAAACCAAATCAAATTATTACCTATCTACGATTCTGCATAAAAATATGGCTGTTTAAAAATCTGGTTCAAAACAGCCAACTGGCCTTAATCTGTCGCCAATAATCCCCGCTGCACAGCGACACATCACTAATTAATGGAACGGATAAAATTCTTCGTACTCAATACGGATATTGCCGCATCCATTGAAATGTATGTGACGGGGCGTAGGGCTACCACAGTCGTAGCACACGTGGTAGCCTACCATTTATTTGCCCTAGCCTTTTCCCAACTATATTGGGTCAAANGGCGTAGGGCTACCACAGTCGTAGCACACGTGGTAGCCTACCATTTATTTGCCCTAGCCTTTTCCTAACTATATTGGGGTCGGCTCCCAGTCAAACCGGATTCAGCTGAATACCTGTGTTTGACGTGGAGCGGCTGCCTACCAGACCTCCACAACCCATTGATTGGGTAACACGGTAATTTGTGGCCTACCACATTCTTGAAATCAATGAATTTGCCTCTTCTCTTCCCAACTATTTTGGGGTCGGCTTCCATTGTAATCGGATGCAGCCGAGTACTAGTATTTACAAAGAGCGACTGCCTATGTGAGCTCCACGACCTGAACTGGGTAATACGGTACTTCTAGGCAAGACTGGTGTCAGATTTTCTGGGTTCTGACTGCCTGTAACGACTGTCATAAATCTAGCAATGGCAGCCAGGGCCAACGGCTTAACGTACTTTCTGAGGTACGGAGGAGGCTCGGTATGTAATGGATTGTCACCCATCTACGGAGTTACCATAGCAACGCGGCTTATATACCACGAGCATTTTAAATGGCGGCTAACATTCATCCACATTCCTTTGGTCTCAGGAATTTTGCTGACGCTTGAGAAAGGCTTACGTCCAGTGTCGTCCACCAGTTTTTTGTCTAAAACGATGATAAATATAAAACGGAATCGAAAAAAAAGTCGGTCAGTTCATTTATGAATAAAAATTAATACTTAGTAATTTCATCTTAAATCTTTGTAAATACCTAGTGCAATTCACTAGGTATTAACAAAGTTTTAAGCTCTCTTACCTTCTGAAAGCTTTATGTCTTTACACCGAGCTTTTGGTCAAAACGTTAGTCTTTGGCTTTCGAAATGAGATGATGATAAGAGGTCTGGGTGAAGCGTTAAGGCGTGACACTATAGTGCAACAACGATGAAAGAACCATTTGTCATAGAAATTGCTAGTGTGTTTTGTAGTAAGTATGTTTTAAGGGTTTCGAACTTCAACATAGGAAAACGGAACCCTTATAGGATCACTCGGTTGTCTGTCTGTCCGTCTGTCACAGCCGATTTCCTCCGAATCTACTGGAACAATTCAGTTGAAATTTAATACACATATTATGTGACCCAAACACGAAAGTAAAAAAAAAAAACATTTTGAAAATGGGGTCACTTTTTGGGGGGCTAAAGTTTTTAAGGTGTATCGTGTGACATATCAAATTAAAGGACGTATAGGGTTTTAAATATATTTTTTTCAGAAGTTATTCAAGAAATTAGACGAAAAATTACCATTCCTATTTTTCCCTATTCCTTTATCTCCGAAACTACTGAGTCTAAATTTAAAAAAATATAAATATACTAGTGATTTGCTTACACATTATAGGAACACCTATAAGAAGACTTTGGTTTGAAAGTGTACATGTACACAAAATGAGATTCGTTCGGAATCCTTTGCATCCAAGTCCGACTTGCACTTGGCCGGCTTTTTAAATTTGGTAGGTAGTCGCTTTGTCGCGTCGCTTCTTGCCGTGAAGACCTACAAGTTCAAGACAGATGGCGACGAAAGAGCAATTGCACCCGCACTCGATTAACTGAGAGCAATAGAATTATAGAATTAAGACCACGAACTTTCCTTGCCCACCCACCCGATATTCTGACAGCCGGCAACCCTAAACGCAGTCATTACTTTAATTACTGGCCGTCGCTCGCCACACTGCATCGTGCATCTCTTTCACACAGCCAAACGAGCCGCGAAACTTGCTTCACCTTTTATATATTCGTACGTTTTATTTAGACTACTAAAGAGTGACGCTTTTACGCTGATGTTACGAGTACCTATGTGTGTGGCATCCTTATTTTGTAGAGTATTTTTTATTTTATTTTAGATGCAACGCAGTAGGTTCTTGTATGAAATACTTTATGTAATGAGCATTAAAAATGAAAGTTTTAAATAAAGTAAATACATCTCTACCTATAGTTCATGGAGCTCACGCGTACGATAAATATCTATATCTTTTTCATATTAATATTTTTATATCTACCAATTGAGTCTATTTGAAATTATGCAGAATCTTATAGGTCTGAATCGACCTGCCTAGCTTTTTTTCCAACTATTTATTAATTTATCATAAGCACAATTTTACAAATTTTTGCATGCCTGATGTAAGGTAGATTGTACTATGCTCTCCCATTTTACAGTAACACCTTATTTTAAGTACCCGTAATGGCCGTAATCTTAGCAAATAAACACTACTTTACTTTACAATTCAAATAAAAATCGGCATTTCAGTAACCATCCAAATGACAGGTATGCATGATATTGAACATTATGAAGAGACAAAAAGAAAAATTAAAAAGTGTGTCCAGTATACCTAAATCCAGAACACTACAAAAATAAAACAATTTGAGCTTTACTAAGGTTGGCTTCCTATATGACCTGATATAGCAGAATACTAGTATTTCACACGCGACTTTAATCGAACACGGGCCACGGGCAAAAATTCACCAACACGGGCTCAATTCAAAATAATAAAACAAACATACATTGCATGGATTTTTAAGCAATAGTAATATATAAATAACTACAAAATCCAATTTTCAGCCCCATAACATAATTCAAACACAAGATTCCAACAATATTTTTCTTTTAGCTGCATAAAACCATTAATCTATAATGAAATCTCTTGCAGAGCAGAGACACAGTAATCAACTTATCTCTTTTTCTGAGAAAAAAAGTGCTTTTTTGAGTTAACCCTGTTTTGATCTGTGTGACATATGACCTCCGCAATCCACACACACGATACCCCGCTACCCCTTGGCAAAACTATAGTCCATTTTATACCCATGAAAACTGACAAAAATGTTCAAATGACAGCCGAAACAAACGGCTTAACATGCTTTCCAAGACACGGAGGAAACTTGGTATATGACGGTCACCCATCCACAGACCGACTTCGGCGAGTATTGCCTACATATTTAGGACCTAACGCATAAACATAGAACCTAATAAAGTAGTTACTCTAATGAGATAGGTAAGTGCTACGTCAACCATCTTTCACGTATAACTTTAGCTTCACACTGAAAGCCTGTCACATCTCCCTGACACGGGATAATTAGTCTAAACAGTCTCTCATTTGGAACTCATTTGGATCTACTAATTGATCAGAAGAACTCTTGATTGCCAACAGTTACTCACAAAACTAATTAGTGTGTTTGTTTGAAGTTTCAACGTTGAGATGCCAAATGCAATTAATGAATAATTTCGCTGCTGGGGATAGCATTCCAATCATTTCAATCTCTATTTGCGCTATTGAAACATTGAAAATTATGCTTGCTTACTGCGTATTTGTGATGTCTTATTTTTATTTTTCAAGGATGGGAAATCATTAAATGACTTCTTCCGCTATGGGTGGTGGGGAAGTGCGTGTCAGACTCTTACTGACTAAAACCCATCCGTGTGCCTTCTAAAGCCCTTTGCGTTCCAGGGCCGAGGTGTCTCTTTCGAACAAATTCCACAACTCGAACAAATTCCGCAACTTTTGTGATGTGTTACTAAATTAAACAGAGAACCTAGCTCGAATGTTTTTAACATATGGTATCGTAATGTAAAATTTTACCCTAATTAGAAAACTCGTTTTGCGCATAATATTAATTTGAATTGAATACTCTTTTCATATTTATAGCATTTTGTTTAATACAAATTGTGTATGTTGCATAAAATTAAACCACAATACTATGGAGTTGTTTTAAAAAAAATCTAAATTCACTCACGTTAACGATACTGTAATGTACGTA
This sequence comes from Mamestra configurata, assembly GCA_002192655.3. Classification (NCBI taxonomy): domain Eukaryota; kingdom Metazoa; phylum Arthropoda; class Insecta; order Lepidoptera; family Noctuidae; genus Mamestra; species Mamestra configurata. The sequence continues at coordinate 1,797 of NDFZ01001622.1, read as the reverse complement.
CGTACGAACGTGACGTGTAATATACGGCAAAATATTCGTGCTAGGCCCTCTGGGTTTACACAAAATGTCAATTTTACGGCGATAGCGTCAAAAACCACATTCATCCCGTAAATGTTGGGTTCTTGACGTTATCGCTGATAGAACGCCAGTTCAACCCATGTTTGTCCTGAATCCCAAGTTTCCTCACAATAATTTCAATACAAACCTGTATTGAAATTATTGTGAGGAAACTGTTCTACAAAAATTTGGTCAGTATGCTTCCTGACTGAAACTTATTTTGTTTGAAACCTATGTATGCAGTAAGCGATTACTCAAAAAGCCTAGAAACCCCTCCAAAAAATGTTTTTCTGTAGCTATTTTTTTAAATTTAATATGGGTTTGCTCTTGACTCTAGTCTAGGTCATAGATGACAGAGACAAAGTCGACGATGGAGCGAGCTTACCCAGAAGAAGCTATAACGATATCTGCTCTTACAGACCCGTTTCAAATATCCACCCTGTATAGTGGTAAGTGAAAAATACGCCTCCTTTACTTGTAACTCTGGAGACACATGGCAACACAGGATTACCTTTGGCAAGAATGGCAAGATGTATAAAGATTGATGGGTTGTCAAGGTGATGCAGCGAGATGGATGTGCGGAATAGCCTGGGGCATTTGTATTTTCCAATTTTACACAGGAACACACACAGTCATCACAGGGTGGTAGAGAGGATTAAAAAACTGTTAAAGAAATTGAAATCCGACCTACGGGAAACAAAATACTGATAATGAGGTGAAGTTAACAGGTTTAGGACATTGGGAAGGCAAACGTTCGGATTATTTTATCAAAAGAATAATAAAGAAAATTTTAAGATCATATATCAGTTTAAATACAGAACTGTGAAAAGTGTATTGAAATAAATAATAGTAAATAACTGTAAAGTAAATAACATATAATAATAGTAGTTTAAAATTTTCAAACTTCACCCTCAAGTGTAAATGAAGCCGGTTAAAAACCCTTAATTTTGCAGTTCAGACCAGAAATATTTAGAGCTAACCTAAAAATAAGTCTAGTCTACATGGTAGAGAGGCCGTGTGCCTGTGTCTCATCAAAAAATTACTCAACTCTTATTAACAGTGTATAACTTTTGCAGTAACGGAATTGGTTTAATTGCATATATATGTTAACTAAAAAGTGCAACCTTACGCGATGACACTTAGGATGTTAATCGACATCAATCGACGTTGATCGATTGGTGTGGTAGCTTTGGCTGATCGACGGATACCGGTCGATAAATAATTCGACCGCCGATCAATACCATCGATCAACGTTGATCAAATGGCGTGGTAGCTTTGAGTGATCGAAGAAAGAAGTAGAAACTATCGATCGACGTCGACTAATCTATTCTACCATCGATCGATGACCGATCGATAGGTGTGGTAGACCCCTAAAGTATTTAGTTTAAAAAAATAATGGCAGCTGGAAGGGTAAAGTGGTGAGTACATGGCTTCTGGTCTCTGAAATACAGATTCAGGTATCATAATTAAGATTTGTTATTTGCATAATTTGGAAGAACGATTGTTTTCGCACGTTTGCCTAACCTACCAAAAGGTGCCATCATTAATTCCTTTAAATAAATAACAACTTCGCATACCGTAACACGTCCCATTCATCTAAAATTCAAGGTTAATTGAGTCCTCCGATCCTCATTTTCACAAATTTTCGAGGGGCTCAAACCTCGGTTACCCGGAACTCTCCCGAGATATCGTTAATCCCGGAGATATAGTTAAGCTATGGTTTGCTAAATTTGGATAAAG
>NDFZ01001620.1:0-14446 GCA_002192655.3 Mamestra configurata | reverse complement strand
AAAACCAATTTACCGTACTAGTATCATAAATGACTATTATTTTTTACCGTTTTGTCAGCCCTAGCCACATTTCGCCAGTCATGGAGGTGGCAAGCCAGCCGATCCCCGTCGCGGCACCGTCGGGTCACAGGTGATATATCGTATATCGAAGAAATGATGCCAATTTTTAAACGTATACACCGCAAAATAATATTTTATTCGATATTCTGAATAAGTCATATTTTTGATGTGAAAATATAAAATGAAAGATGGTAATTGATGGATGAGATGATGCTTTATTCTATGTCCCTAGCTTCTTTTCTTTCTTCCCCTGGGACCAAAGAAGTACTTCTGCTTCGTTCCTTTTGTGATTAGATTTTATATAACAGATACCTAAAAACAACAGAAGTGTTGGGTACTTTAATTGTACTTACATAATACGTGTATGTATGTAGTTATTGGGGCGATGTACCTACTTACTATTATTATTATGAGCCTGTAGTGTCCCACTGCAGGACAAAGGCCTCTCTTCCCTTCTTCCATTGATCTCTGTCCTTTGCCACATAAGGCCAATCCTTTCGGTAGGAGTCTAACTCGTACCACCATCTCCTCCTGGGCCTACCGCCTCGCCGGTTCCTGTTGTTTGGAACCCAATCGGTGGCCACTTTTGACCAGTTCCAATTTAGATTGGCGGCTAGGTTGCCTACGTCTGCGATTTGAGATTTACCTACTACTGAAACTTAAATTAGAGTGGTCTAAACACCGGATAGAAGTGGGATATTGGGTTGGGACACCTAAGCAAACAAAAGTTAATCAAAAACTAAATCTAAACTTTTGCAGCAAAGGTTCAAACTAAAAGAAAGACTCAAAAATATAGGTAAAGCTAAAATATAGGTAAAGCTAAAATCGGACTCTTTCATAAGTAGACAAGTCTCACATTATTCAAATCTCGTTAACTACGTACTGCCTGCACCAGTTTGAGCCGGTTTAATCCGGTATTATCTGCTTATAACCGGTAATGTGCATCTAAGTGGCGACCGTATTTTGTGTTAGGTTTCCCTGGCGGTGCGATTTCGGAGCCTTTCTCAAAGGATTCTCTGAACTTAAAACAAATCGGTTTAGTTCGTCGAAGGCACTGGTAAGAGGCAGGTTCTGCAATTTTGGCGCAATGGGGCTTTAAGGAGAGGAATTTTGGTGACTATAAAAGGATATAATTATGTAGTTCGGAACAATCGGAACACTTGTCTCATTACATTAATGGTTACAAATTAAAATTGTTTTCCGATTTATAAAAAATTAAAACCGTTTATAACAAAGCACTAGTTCTATTTCGATTTCATTTTTGACCCGACTTTACCTACTCCGTTTACCTAAAAATATTCATCCATAAATACTGCATTTTCATCTATATAACTCATTCCTTTAAACTAACCTCCCGACCACATAGCTACATACAAACGCCAGTAGGAACTGCAAAGCTAACTGTGAGGTATCCCGGCATTCATCAGTGAGTATGTAATAGCTTTGTTTCAACGGAACTCAGCGCACAAAGCATAGGAACACGTCTTTTCAACGCAGAGATGCGCCTGAAAATGAGTACTGCTTTGCGTGAATGAGTATTGAGGTTGCCTCGAGGTTTTAATCTTGGAATAAAATTGTTTGAAATAGGATAAAATGTCACTTTTAAAGGTTGATTATGTAACTTGCTTTGTTGAGGTCTTGTCTAATTCTTGCTTGTTTGGATTCCTGACTAAAGTGGGGGGGGGGGGACTTTCAAAAATCATCTGGAGCAACGGAGAAAAGACCAGGGAGTGTGGGATTTTTACCTCACTATCAACACATGGAAAGTGAAACCCGTTACTACTAACTGGACTGCCCTACCGAAAATTCAGAAAATAGGCTCCACCTGGAACAAACCATTAGCTAACGAGATTTTAATCCTAGACTAATTCAATATAACGGATTAAAATAAATCTGGCTTTCTTTCAGAATTTTGCTAGTAGAAGACCAACCCCGGTTTCTGAATTTAACATTTGAAGTTGAAAAACCGGCGTTTTTTTTTAATTGAGTATTAAGTGCTAAGAACGTCTCTCTCCCTTCTTTACCATCAAAGATTCACAGGTAGACTAAAGTAGAGTTTGAAAAATATCATCAAGATCTAGATGTAGAAATTGAGGTATATTCGTAACATAAGAAGTTTTAACATGCAACATTTACTACATAAAGAACACTATTGTGTGACCTGAACAAAGCTCTAAGCTGAGAACGTAAGTTCCTGAAAGTTGGCAGTCTGCAGGCGTCCCCACAGGCTGGCCAACTTTAGCACAGTTGTATTGTAGTGGACGCTCTGTTTCACAACAGACATAACATAACTTCACGCTGGTATTCTATAAAGGGTTAAGCAGAGGTGTTTAGGAGCCTCATTATTTAGTTACAGCCATATGATCGGGGCCAGGCCCTAGACGTAGTTCCGGAGTGGTCTTTTAAGTGGTAACGGAGCCCCTTCTATGTGCGGATGATGATCACCGGGGTGGTTTTAGTGAGGTAAAAATCCCACACTCCCTGGTCTTTACCCCAAAAGTCCAGGCGCCTTTTGAAGGTTTTTCCTATTTGCATACGGTGCCCAAATCTAGAATCCAGGCTGCAAACTAAAATTGTCTGGTACAAAACCCAACAACTTTAGAATTGTTTACAAGCCACGTTGTAAAACGACTTAAAAAAAAATGCATTTTATTTTTTTATGTTTGTTATCCGAACTCTGTCTTTATAAACCGATACCATTATTTGGGAAATACCTGTTCATGTCACTGGCAGTTTCATTCGGTGACACAAAATAAAGTTCCGAATCAACAAAAGAATAAAGAAACAAATTGTCAACCAAAACTAGTTCCCAGCATGTTCGCGCATGTAAAACTTGGACCATAACTAGTTCTGGAGTGCATTACTCACGGTGCTATGGTACTTGGCAGCTCAATGAATTTCTTGCACGGTTTCTGACTACTTTAAACGCTTTTGTTGAGTCGTATAATGCTTCTTTTGCTTGTATTTTTATGTCGATGTGCTGCATGTTTAAACCTCTTTTGTCTGTGAGATGAATCATCTGCCTTTATTTTCTTCCCCTTAGTAAAAATACCCAGTCTGCTGTGTTCTGTCTCCTGCTTGATGTGGAGGGAAGTCAAAATATTTTTTTTTTCTTCCCACTGTTCTTTTTAGATCAATTCCGCTGCAGGATCCACGAAAATTAATGTCTTGGATGTCAATTTTTGAATTATTTTATCAGGACTCATCATTTTCAGGTAGTCACTGTAGATTTTGGTTTTGAGTAGTTGTGATGCTTAGAATCAAGCGTGTCAGGCATGCCCCTTAAAAAAGTTAGGTGTTAGGGTGTAACATAAGGCTGCGTTTCCATCTGAATTGTGCGAGGACGCGTAGCGAGGTATGTGTTTGTTAAGAACCAATAGAATCGCTTCATTTACCTAACATCCCTCGCTGCTCATCCTCGCTACTCATCCTCGCTACTCATCCTCGCTACTCATCCTCGCATACCTCTGGTGAAAACGCACCCTAAAAGTGTGTCCATTTTATTATTTTTCAAAGCACGATAGGTACACCGTTCTAGTATCACAAAGGCGCGCCAAAACAGAAACGTCCATGTTGACAGGATAAAGCATGTTGCACACAAAAGCGACGGAACGCAAACCATGGACATGGACGTGGCGAACGCTTGTCCGTTCCACGGTTATAAATTGCGCTGGGCACACAAAAGCTATGGGACCTGAATCGACGCAACGTCCATAATTCTAGGTAGGTGTTTGAACAGCTGACAAAGCGTTTATGTATTGACTGTGGGATTTGGTAAATATGTATATAAAAGCTAACCTCAGGAAGTACTGGCCCATTACGAAGATTCTACGATTAAAAAAACTAAATTCTAACTGAGTACCTACCATATAAGATCTGGGGCATATACATGCCACTCACGTTACGATAAAATGCATGGTTTTTGCGGAACAGGCTGGGAGTAAAGTCACTTGAAAAAAGTATTACATATTTATTATAATCTTAATTATACACGGAGAATAACATAAAAAGATAACTACAAACTAAAACACATGTACAATGGGCGGCCTTATCGCATTCCGCGATCTCATCCAGGCAACCTGGAATGGACAGTAATTGTCTTTACATAAAAAGGCCATCGGCACAATTACTTTGCTACTTTAAATATAATATATAAACACAGATAAATATATATATTTTTAACAATAGATACATATATACTAAATATAGGCATTTCATAAATGACGAACATCGATATCAAAGCGACAGGTAATGTTCCTTCACGAGCCTTTTGAGCACAGGTATCGATTGAGCGCGTCTTACTGGGACTGGCAATGCATTCCACAAACGAGCTACTTGAACAGTAAAGGATTATCTGATAACTTTTCAGATTTTTGGTTTCATGCAAGTTATACAATTTATCTTCATGCTTATCCACGTAAGATCGAAATGTGAATCCTATCAGATGTTTGTTTTCTTGACTTAACGCGGCTAAACCTTTTTGTGACATATTTCGTACACCTTTCGCTATTTTCTTAACAAATATTTAGAGAGTACTTTCGTATAGAAAATATCTGTCGCGAAATAAACGGCGCCAGTATAAGATGAGCTGCCTGTTACCCCATTTTCATTTACATTGCGAATTAAGGGGAGGAATATTGTTCTGTGGTAGAGGTCTTAGTAAAATGAATGTTATTTTCGTCACAAAGATGCCTATGATTGGAGATTCTTTTGTGACTTAGGCGTATTTGTATTGACACAGAATATCGTAGACGGTATACAAAGTAAATGTGGTGCTATTCACTTGTGTGTCGTGTATCAAACGTAAGTGGTTAGGGGACTACAATAAAGTACTTTAGGTTAGGAATCTAAGTTCGTAGGATCGCTTAAACTTTAAATGATAGGTACATTATCATAATGTTATCATTGGACATAGTTCAATGAGTTAATAACTTTGTTTCAAGTCCTCTGATACCTTCATTATATCTCTATACAGGGTGGTTCTTAATTGGTAAGTAATCTTTCAGGGTGTGAAAGTACTCACGAATGTGAACAACTTTTAATTAGGGACCAACATTGAAATATCGTACTAAAATGAAAACGTTTAAAACAAATACTTTGTCAGTCATTCTGTGCAAACAAATTGTGGGGACTCGGATCAAATTCAAGGAGACTTCTTTTCACACATTTTCTGCATCACGCTAATTAACTTTAATATTTAATTATGTTGACATTATGAAGCCGTTACTGCGTTCCTGAGATCTCAGTAAATAATGAAACACAATTGAATTTAACTTTTCTGTTTGTTTGGACATCCTTTGTCCGGTGAAATAATATTTTACTTTGATAACGAAATACGTGTATTAACAGAGGCAAATAAATATTTAATGCTTATTTTCGATATTAATGCCGCTCTTGTTTAAATTGAAAACGTCATTGAATTGGTTTATCATTATTAGGTATACTACTTAAAAGGTTGACGACGCAATAAGTGGTGTTTTTTTTGAGACGTATGTTTATTATTACTGTGTCTTATCTTTTCCTCAGTTACGGGACGCTACTTGTGTCAATACTCTTGCGCCATCACATCTTCCTAGTTCGTCGTTCTGTGCTGGTGCTGCCGCCGCGGCTGCGGAGAACCTCAAGCAGCGGAAATACAAATAATAATTTAGTTGGCAATATTATCGAGCCGTTTGGGATTGAAACTCTTAGACCGTGGGGTCCGAGAGCTCATGCGTTATTTAAAGAACTTGCTGAACGCGTAGTTAACACTTCGCGTGACCGAAGTACTGGCTTTTACCTTGGACAGAGGAAAGCATTGCCATACAACGTGGCAATGCCGCCTGTCTTTTGGGCTCACATCCAGTCGACAGCGATGCAGACGAATTTTTTGACGCCATATTACAGTTAGGTGTTTTTATTTTTATTTTAAGTAACATTGGTATATAATATATGAAATCCTCTGTTAAGTTTAAACAAAAAGATTTATTATAGTTATGAGTTGTGAGTCGTCATTTGACGAGTTATGCAAACATAAATGTACTGACCAGAACATCAGTTATTAGTAAAATTGGTTTATTATCATAAGAACTTTTACCCCCAGTGTTTGACAATGAATTTAAGTCACCCTGTACGGTATGTACTCCTAGACGTACGTAGGAGTCATACAAAGGCACACGGCTGGCTGCAAGCCCCCCTTTGTTCCCGTCCCATGTTCAGCGCGACTCCAATGCTGATTATTATTCTATAGAACACACTGCGATATGCGATGTTTGTGTAAAGCTGCCAAAATGTTTGTTGGGAGTTAAGTCTTTTAACTGTGAAGTTATCTGCTGATAGTTAAGATTTAAGACGTCTTTATTTTTTTATAACAGTAGTAGTTGGGTTTGAGGGACCTGTTTTCCTTATAGAAAACGCTCTTCAGAAAGCGGGTTAGTAGAGATTTATTTTATTTTCTTAATTATGTCTACCAACAATTGTTTACACTAATTTACAAACATAAATAAAACATGAGTTTAAACTTTACTCAGTGCAATAATTACTTAAATGTAAACACCACATGAACAAAACCAATAATAAGTAATTAAGTTAGTTTTTAGCTTCATATTTCACAAGTAAACTCAGTAAAATATAAAACTCTATGTTAGTAATTTTTTTTTGTTAGCATAATTTCCTCAAAAATTTACGTACAAACAGTCCAAAAACATTTAGTTCCACTTTGCCCTTACCCAAGTTTTGTGGTTCCATTTTGCTTTATTTTTATTACTAAGCCTTCGCAGTTCGTCTGTCCGTCTGTCTGTCAGCGGGCTGTATCTCAAGTACCGTAATAGGTAGTTGACATTTCTCAGAGTGTGTATTTCTATTGCTGCTATAACGACAATTAATAATAAATATTCAATTTAATTCAAAATTAAAGGTACAAGAAACGTTTTTCAGAGAGTCCGACTCGCACTTGGCCGGTTTTTAGAATTAACAACTTAAGTGAAAACTTAGGTGACGAGACCGTGATGTGACTGAACTGCCAGTCGGATTTGGAAATTATTTTTTTTTAAACATAGCCACATTCATGAGGAAGGCTATACGGGAACGGGAAAAAACGGGATATGTGCGTATGAAGTCGCGGGCAAGAGCTAGTCACACTTATATTATAAAGGCGAAAGTTTGTGAGTGTGTTTGTGTGTATGTTTGTTACTTCTTCACGCGCAAACGGCTGGACCGATTTAGATGAAATTTGGTATAGAGATTGTTTGAGTCCCGGGAAAGGACAGGATAGTTTTTACCCTGGGAGTATGTTCCCTTCGGATAATTTTCGACATTCACGCGGAGTTTCTGATAAACCGCGGGTAACACCGCGGGATGCAGCTTGTATATAATAAATGAAATCATGTTTGTTTTCTTATTCCTGTTTGAAAATAAGATTACACGTAACTATTTCAGAACGACACGTAAGCAAATATAACGGTTCACGCGGTAGTTCCCCAAGCTCTAAAATATGGATTTATGCTAAACTCGCCCACACATAATCAACAAATCTGAGCTTACAGCTTCCGTACTTAGCTGAATATTAATGAGATCATTACGTGGTAAGATTTAATTGTGGTTTCATAAGTATGAATCATTTAGCTTAAGTTAAGATATGGTGTGCTAATATTTTGTTGCCGATAAGTTTACAGCTTATAAACATAAGAAGTAGTATTTCTTATGTTGAGTGTGTTGCTAAGCTGTGTACAACAGTAGGTTTATTATGATAAACTGTTTTATAGGGAGATATAATGGGACTTAATTATAGCTTAAATAAATGTTTTAAAAACTACCTTTGGGTAGATTTAAAAGGGAAGAAGAGATACAATACTGCATGATGTCTTTGTGGGTAGGTACGTATCAGTGATATAATATATATCAAATAAGAATGAAAAAAGTAGTTGGTTTGGATTAGGTATGTATGTTAATTATGTTTATTTTATTTTTTGGTATACGTCATGCTTGTCGCAAATAAACTCTTTTTCTTTCTTATGTTCTCCTAATTACAAGCCTCTATAAAGTTTCATAAAAACACTTGCTGGAGGTTTTATACTTTTATACTAATATTATAAATGCGAAAGTTTGAATGTTTGGACGGATGGATGTATGTTTGTTACTCAATCACGTCAGAACGCCTAAACGGATCTTGATAAAATTTGGCACAGAGGTAGATTATAGTCTGGAATAACACATAGGATACTTTTTATCCCAGGAGTAAGTTCCCTTGCGATAATTTTCGACATTCACGTGGACGGAGCCGCGGGCGGCCGCTGGTAATCACATAAATCCAAGTCAGTGGTACTAAAGAGAAAAGTAAATAATAAGAAAGGCCTATAAGTTAGACATAAAGCGGGACGTGTGTAATGTCGTGAATCGGCGATAGAGCACTGTCCACTATCCCGAGCGACATAAACTATCGATGTGGCGCGGATACATTGACCACACTCGCCATTTGTCCTCCTGTTAATGTTACACGAGAATATCTTCATGTAGGAATCTTCATCGTTACGTAACTAGGTTACAAAACGCTTCATGTGTTCACCGCTTCATAAGATAAACCAATGCAAAAAGACAGGAACAGTATTTTTGAAATGTAGGGCCATGTATGCAGATGCAACCGGGTCGCATGAAAGGTGCATTGCGGGCTATTAAGGTACAATGTGATCAATGACTCGATGACTCTCCGCAATGTAAATAAACTTGCATTCTGAAAGCCGTTTCTTGCAGGTGGAAACGCAACTTACGAGACTATGGTCCAGTTACTGGAATAAAAATTGTCATGGAATAAATGTGACTAATGACTCATAAACGATCGCATCATTTGACTTGGTCATTTATTTCCAGGAACCGGTTGATTATACTAAATTTGTCGAAATTCATATCCCTGAAATATATATTCAATGAAAAGGTTTTTTTTATCAGAAGTGAAATAAGTTAGTTTAAGAAGCACGCTGTAGAAAATCTATTATAAATTATATATATTTTGCAAATAGGTAACAAGTAACTCTTTTACTCGTCAAACATTTTTTTTTTGGTTATAATAATCTAGATGAGGCCGGTGTTTCCTAGCTGACTACCCTGAGGAGAAACACCGAAACAAACTCAAAGGTCTCTTTTGAGGTCCATACAATGGTCTTAAGCATATATTAGTATCACTACATAGTATAAAACAAAGTCGCTTCCCGCTGTCTGTCTGTCCCTATGTATGCTTAGATCTTTAAAACTACACAACGGATTTTGATGCGGTTTTTTTAATAGATAGAGTGATTCAAGAGGAAGGTTTATATGTATAATACATGCATAATATAGTGGAGAAACACTGATAATTTTTAAGGTTTCTAATGTGATGTCGTATATAAACACATTTTTTGCGCTGACATTGCAAAATAATGTACTATAGTATTGTACACCTTCAAAAGGTCTATAAAAACGTCCGCGATGGTATATGTCTATCTCTTAGGAATAATACACAATAATAATTTTTTATCCTTTACTTTTTACGAGAAATAATGGCTTATTTACGAAGCGATTTTAAGCAATATAGCATTAATCCTTATCCAATTAAGTACCTTAAATACATTGTGCATTTAATATAGATCAATATGGCCTTTTACAGCATGTAATTTAAATGAATATTATCGAAGATATTACAGATTGAAAATGAAAATGCAGGGACGACATTCTGTAGTATATTTAGTATCAGCATTGCACCCGTGCGAAGCCGGGGCGGGTCGCTAGTTATATTTAAACAAAGTTCGCCATGCCGGTCGCAGTGTCAAAAACGCCTTCATTTCCCTGCACAATTTTTTTGTTTTTTTGCGACTGAGTTGCGAATTCGAACGTTACTTTAAAAATAGTAGAATTTGCCCTATGATCAGTAACAGAAAACAGAGAGCTCTTACAATATTTCCGCAAGATATTCTTTATTAGCATACTCCTCCTTCATCCAAACAACCTCCCTCCAGCCGTCACTTTGATGCTAATTGACGCAAAATGGCTCCCCATTGCGAAGTTAATCCAGTTTCATCCGGATCAAATAATAATTGGTATCAATTTGTCAGCTGTTATCAGTAAATACGGCTTTTGATTAAAATATTTTTGGCGTTCTTAACGTCGTCGGTGGGGATTAAGCTTTTGAATTAGGTATAATAAATTATATTTATTTTCGTAGTTGGTTCAAACAAGTCAATGGATTTGGAAATAATTATAATTCAGTTAGTGTTCATGATCAATAGTTAAGATTACCTAAGGCTGTCTGTGTCTGTTCAAGAGAATCAACGTTACCGCAGTTAATGCAGGGCACAATGCTCGCAGGACAGATGGTCGAAGGGGCCGAAAAGTTCTGGAGTGGCGACCGCGTACTGGAAAATGCAGCATTGGAAGGCCTCCCACAAGGTGGACCAATGACCTGGTGAGGGTCGCGGGTAGCCGATGGATGCGAAATGCACAAGACTGGTTGTTGTAGCAACACTTGGGGGAGGCCTATGTACAGCAGTGGACGTCTTTCGGCTGAAATGATGATGATAATGATGATGATGGCTGTCTGTGTGTTTTACACTATTCGACTAGGGAAGCCTTAAAGTATTAAACAAAGTCACTGTCTATTTGTCCGCTTACTTCTTTAAAACCACGCAAAGTATTTTGATACGGTTTTCATTTTCACTAATAACATTAAGCACACAGGTTTAAAGTAACCTAGATCGGGCGGATCGCTATCTAACATTCGGTTTAAAGAAACTTTATTCCCAATAAAGACATATGTCACTTACTTGAGAACGATACTAACTACATAGATTACAAAAAGTTCGTCAGCAGCGTTACAACTTTATAGTACTCGTCCAATGCATTCATTTCTCCAGAAGTGACTGATCCGCAACTATGTGCTGGCTAAGTTGAGTTTTGAACGCATTGAAAGAGTGTACATTTCTAATACAGGACGGTAATTTATTATAGAGTTGTGCTCCTTCAAAAGTTAGCATTTTTTTGCCATAGTTAGTTCTTGTTTTAGGTAAAACTAGCAAACTTGCTCGCCGTGTGCTGCGTTGACTAACTTGTTTAACATTGCAATTCCGAACCACCGTTTATTGCACGTTTAATAAAAATATNCACAGGTTTAAAGTAACCTAGATCGGGCGGATCGCTATCTAACATTGCAATTCCGAACCACCGTTTATTGCACGTTAATTAAAAATAACTTAGTTTTAGTTTAATTTTAGGCATTATAATTTTATTGTATGGGAAATGTTATTTCTGTTGGCTAAATGTACACTTTTGTAGACGTTTTTATTTGAATAAAAATTATTATTAAAAATTATATTATTATTTTTCCGTTTATTCATTTTCTAAAACCTATTTCTGATATTTTTAAATATTTCTTAAAAAATACAAAAACAAAAAAAAAAACATTAATAAACAACAAATATTATTATTATTATTAAACGAGAAAGTTTTGCGTTTATAATGCGTCACTAGTCAGGTATAATTTAAATACAAAATTTTATTTTACTATTTTCACCTTAACAAATCACAGTTCGTAACAGAAACAAAAAGGACAAAACGGAACCTCTTTGATCAGGTCTGGCCAAGCCAGAATGTCAAATTAATGCTCGTTTTTCTCCATTGCTCCACTACCTTGTTCTGCTTTTATCATGGTGGTCACACGCAAAAGTTAGCAAGCGTGCATGTTCGAACCTTTGTTCGGGCAGTTCGTCGAAGTTTTATAGGAAATTCACAAATGCGACCTACAGTTTCATACAGCCATCGTAGAGGCTAAAAAGTTCGCCGTTACAAGCAAAGGGCGAACCTGCACAACAATACATCTAGTCCAATCCTATCGGGAATAACACGAAAAATGTACGCATAGAAAAGATTTTCAATATATCGATGTGATATTATGTCGTAACCATTGAAGTGAAAAACCTCACCATTCCTCTTATTAGAGTTATAATAGGTGCTTGACAATGGGGGCCGTCGACCTCGACCCGCCGCCATTGAGTCCGATGGCTGAATAGTATCGTACAATACAGGTAACATGTACAGTTCACTTAACTACGTAAGTGGGGTAATGTAACGTTGATATGTTATAATAGTGAAGTATACTTGTCTACCTATAGCATGTAAAAATGCTTAACCTTTTTATGCAATCAGCTTTTGCCTGAGTACAGCGGATTCGTTTGCATGAAAGAAAACCGGGATAGGTGATCATATATCATAGGTGATCTATGACCTAATCCAGACTATGGTCTCGCCGTGTTCGCGAGCAAATCCGTTCAGTCTTTGAGGAGTGATCGATTAACAGACAATTCCATAGTTATAATTTAAGTAAGATAAAATAAATACTTACGATTTTAACACAGACTTCTGCCATATATTTTTTATCATTTTCATCCAAAATGTAAATTATGATTAATCGTCGTCGAGGCTTTATCATCAAATTGAAAGAAAATATTTCTTCTGAAAATGCTTCAAGTAATTTGGTTAGTTAAACTATGATAATATTTTACTATTTGTGGGTACAGCATAGTTGGTAGTGTCACATTGACGAATATATTTTTAAATCCCTTATTTTAATTGATATCAATCAAATCAATAAATGGAAGCTGTGCGCGAGCGTACAACCGCAGTGCATCAACACTTTGAATTGATGAATGGATCCCACCTTCGATTGATTGTTGCAAGGTACAGGTGCGCACAGAAGTGTTTACCTACCATAACTAAAAGTAAAAAAAAAATACCTATGTTCTTAAAATATGCATTTAAGTTAACTGCAATATGTGTTTTTATTATTTAATGATAATTCATTATTTTCATATTTAAGAGCTTACAAACTTACTTAACCAGCAATTGTATTATTTGAGGTAAGTTTTTTTTTTAAGTTTTGACAACTGACATTGGCTGTTGATTTTTGTATTCCTAAAATAATTATTTAGTCTTTATTAACAAGTAGAAATCAAACATACACACGCAGAAGACAGTAAGTATGTACGTAGACAGTAATGTACAAATTATTGGTACCTCCACAACTCTACGGTAAACACAGCAGCCTGGAGCGTTTGACATTGAAATTCCAAATTCCTGAATTGTTTTGCTATCCGAACCGGTGCGCGGCGTGCCAGCCTAATGCCGCCGAACATTACTGCGAACTGACGTACTAACGTCTGACTTTGACAGTAATTGTGTTTCCATAATCTGTGAATATGGAGGATAGTTTATATATGAACCTACTGAATATTCGAAAATATGATAGTTTGTGAGAATGAAAGGATGTTTGTTACTCTTTGACATAAAATTACTGAAAATTGTACTGATTTAGATAAAATTTACTGAGTTAATTAAATACGGATTTTTTTTCCCAGAATCAAAAAAAAAAATCCGATTTCAAGCGGGCGAAGTCGCTAGGAGAAACTAGTAAAATGGATGAATGGAGATTTTTTGTTAAGCTATATTTTCTACTGAATATTATTTTATATTCTGCTTCATTACCAACCTACTTTACTATATAATATATATGAATTATATTTAGATAAGCTTAGAAAAAATTAGATACAATAGAAAAAAAAATGGTATCGTACCTACATTAGTTAAAAGTTATGCTCAATCTTGTTAGGTAAAACACAACACTTATAGAATGTAGAGTAAACTAACGTTATTTTTAGATAATTATCATACGAGTTTCTTTCGATCCTATCACAATATGTTTAATTATTCTGCAGAGCTCAAGACACAGACCACAGCCTTTCTTAGTTGATGATGACATCACCATTAACCTGACCCGAACATTATCGTACCCTCTGACGTGTAACAGCTTTAACGCTTACTAAACTACACCTAGGACAAAGCTTGTTCTACGTGGGAGCAGCTTACACTACGTTTCGGAGGATACACGAAGCCCCGTAGCTGCATTATCTACAACAATGGGCTGAAGGGACGGTCCAGTTCGTGTAATAGCTGTAATTACGTGAAGACAGTGTAAACGCTCTAAATGTGGCCATAACGCATTTGACGTTAAATAAAACATTATACTCTGTCATTGGTGTTACATTTATTTATGGAATATTGTTATTAAGTAAAGTAATCAAATGTCTTTAGTAAGCAACTGTACCAAAAAGTACATTCATGACTAGCTTTTCCCGTGGCCAATCCCAACCATGCATTTTACCGGGATATTAAATAGTGTTTGGCACTAAGCGCTAGTGTTGTTTTCAGCTATTAGTAAAATATTTTTATGCGGATCAGTACTTCTGAGATCACCTCCGACAAACGTACAAACAATTTTGCCTTTATATGATATGATACACGAGTACTTAGCTCGACAATACTTCCATACGTTTTATTCCGAACCAAGATGCATTTATTTGTAATACACGAGTGCGCTGTGTCTTTTTTT
>NDFZ01001619.1:2084-14443 GCA_002192655.3 Mamestra configurata | reverse complement strand
TGCGGATGACATTGTCATCATGGCAGAATCTCTGCAGGAGCTGGAAGGGATGCTAAACAGGCTAAGCGATTCTTCAAGGCGGGTGGGTCTCGGGATGTATCTGGACAAAACCAAAGTTATGTACAATGGTCATGTCTCCCCGAGACTTGTAATCGTAAATGANTGTACAATGGTCATGTCCCCCCGAGACTTGTAATCGTAAATGGCGCTACCCTCGAGGTTGTGCAAGAATACATATATCTAGGCCAAATTATACAACTGGGGCGGCACAACTTTGATAAGGAAGCGACCAGAAGAATACGCTTGGGCTGGGCGGCCTTCGGGAAGCTATATGGTATCTTTGAATCGTCGATCCCACAATCCCTTCAGACCAGGGTCTTTAACCAGTGCGTCCTTCCCGTAATGACTTACGGAGCCGAAACGTGGACACTCACCATAGGCCTGGTCCACAAATTCAAGGTTGCTCAGCGTGCAATGGAGAGAGCAATGCTCGGGATTTCTCTGGTGGATAGAATTCGCAACGAAGTCATTCGCCAGAGAACTAAAGTCACCGACATTGCGCGAAAAATGAGCATGCTGAAGTGGAAGTGGGCCGGCCATGTCTGTAGACGGACAGACGGTCGATGGAGCAGACATGTGGTAGAGTGGAGACCGCGTATGGGCAAACGTAGTGTGGGACGCCCTGCGACACGATGGATCGATGATTTGAAGAAGGTGGCTGGCAGCGGATGGATGCGGACCGCTCAGGACCGGGATGGTTGGCGATCTTTGGGGGAGGCTTACGTTCAGCAGTGGACGGCAATTGGCTGATATGATGATATGATGAATTTATTTATATCTCTTTCTAATTTATTTCAGTAATTTATAAAGCTGCTGTTCGCGAATCATTCTTTCATTAATATAGCAATTATGTTTTGTTTCTAGGCTGATAGTGATGAATCTGGTTCCAATGAGCAATTATTTGCGTTGAGAGACGAGTGCATGGAGAAGTTTGGAGTCACACAAGAAGAAATAGATGACATTATTAAGTCAGATGATGTGACGAAGATTAATTCTTGTTATTGGGGTTGCTATTTCATGAAAATGGGTCTTGTGAGTTTAAATTTTATTTCTAATGCTTCAATTCTAATTGCTTCTATTTCTATAATCGTAAACCACGAAAGTTAAATGGTGAACTTTATGTCTTTTACACATACTAGATATAGCATAGAATAATGCTTATAGCATTCCCACTGCTGGGACACAGGCCCTTTTTCTTTGTGAGGCATTGGGCTATACTCCACCACGCGGGCCCAGTGCAGATTGGCAAACGTCACATGTTTTCATTTTTTTTTGTTCTAGGACGAGCCGGTTTCTCGACGATTTTTTCTGCGCCGTTTTCCATATTATGTATTTAAATTAATATTTTATTAAGTAACTAAATATTACAGAGGTATTTGCTTTATTGCAGCTTAATGACAAAGGTCAATACGATCTGAACAATTTCCAGACTACTATGAGAAAGATAATGAAGAATGATGAAGATTTCGCCGTTCTAGAAAAACAAGGAAAAACCTGTGCATCTGGTATATTTTTAAAATCTTGTTTATTTAGATTTTAGGGCAAGGCCAGCACCTTTGCTCGCTCGCTATTCAAAAAATTACCCCTAGAAACCATACTACCGGGTGAAGAGTACCTACCCAGACCATTTTCTAATTGTCATTTAGTCCCAAATCTTTACAGTCTTTATTTAGACACTCAGCAGACCCTCTGCGACATCAAACGAGTCCATTTTTATAATACATACGTTGCCCCACACTATTTCTCTTGTATCGTTGGTGCATTTACAAACATAGAAACTCACATACACGAACAGCCAGACCCGGACTTGACACTTGCTCTTTTCTTGCTCATCTGGGTTTAGTCTTAAAAATACTTTTATCTAATTAGAGCTTTATCAAATTCTACCTTCTAAATAATATAATAATAATAATTGAAGTGTTTAGGAAAACTTGAGTAGTTTTTCCACTTTCAGAAACTATGTAGGTGCTGATTTTTAGAACAGATTTTTAGCACGTCCTTGGTGGACAACACTGGACGTGCCTATGCTTGTCATAATATTCGGTTCTTTGCTTCGGGGCGTCGGTTCAGCAAACTGGGGTTTCTCCAATGTACACAACTTTCTCAGTAACAAAGTGTAATTCTTATTTAGTCTTGTCGTTAATTTCAGTGAAAGACAAAGCTGTGAGCGACGGAGAAGCTGGATGTGAGAGGGGCGCGTTGTTGGCGGCTTGCTTTATAAAACAAGAATTAATGAGATAAGGATAAGAGCAGCAGATAATGAGGGTTATTCTTTAGTTCTAGATGGTTCAACTGAATATAAAACTGAGACAACCATGCGAATAAATTATTCAATAAAATTATGACACCATTTTTTGTATTCCCTTACTTTATAGTATTTCTACTACCTAGTACAATTTGAACAGCATTCAGCTACAGTGTATCTGTTATAAACCAAGTGATTAATTAGACATTATAAATATTGCCGGGCAGTTTGAAAAATGCCCAATATGAGAGGGCAGTGTGATAACAAGTATTGGAATAATCAAATTGTTCGGGCATTATTTATCATGCTTATCACCTATGAGGCAGCCGACCCCAATATAGTTGGGAAAAGGCTAGGCAGATGATGATCACCTATGGGGTAGAATAATTATGTTTCTTATATTTTATTATATTACTATTATTTGTTACTATTATTTTTGTTTCAAATGCAGAATCAATATTTAAAAATAAATAAAATCTCTCCTTTCCTAAGATTATTAAAACTACCTGTACTTTACCATATCATCAATATAATCACTCATAATTATTTATAGTTGGCACTATTCAGTTGAATTCGATTTGACTGGGAGCTGATCTCAATATAGGTAGTTGGGAAAAGGCTAGGCAGATAATGATGATAATTTATCACTGGCAAATGCTTAGGCCGTTCGAGGAGCTCGAGACAAAATAATAACAGCCGCACGGGTCGATCTTGAAGGTTAAGCAACGCTTGTCGAGGTCGGTCTGTGGATGGTTTTTTGTTTAATTTATAATATGGGTTTACTCTTAACTCTAGTCTAGGTCATAGATGACAGAGACAAAGTCGACGATGGAGCGAGCTTACCCAGAAGAAATGGTTGACCATTTTACCATACTGAAATTCCTCCGGGCCTCGGAAAGCTCGTTAAGCCGCTGGTCCCGGCTGTCATTTGTAGATCTTTGGCAGTCGATTCGGATTGTCAGAAACCAGAATATCTGAAACCAGTCTTGCCAAGAAGTACCGTGTTACCTAATTAATTAGTTGTGGAGGTCTGGTAGGCAGCCGCTTCACTTAAAGTACTGGTATTCAGCTGAATCCGGCTTGACTCGGACTAGATCCCAATATAGCTGGAAAAGGCTCGGCTTATGATGAAATGCTTATACCGTTCATAGAATGGGATAAGCGTAATTATGATAATTCTAAATGAAGGCTAGGCAAATCATTAAATGATATTGAATCAAGTCATTTGCCCAGCTGGTCAATTAAATGCTGGGATGTTACTAAGGCCGCTGATCAGTGGCGGCCTTTACCGCTGCGAGGTCCCGGGCGGCAGTCCTTGGCGAGGCCCCGGGCGACAGAGGTTTGCGAGGCCCTAGTTCTTTATGAAATTCATGTGAAAGTAGGTATTTATGATTATGTTTGCGGCGTTTCCTAAGACTAAAATTTAAAGTAAAATCACAATGAGAAAATTATATTTAAAAAATTGCAAAACTAAAAACCGGTCTTGTGTCATCGAATTCCTCAAATTCGATGGCACTTATTATTACTAATATTAAATAATTTACTGTGAATTAACTTCATTTTATTGCTAAAGGAATAAAACATTTCAAATGTAAGGTTTTTTTGACTCGGGTAGCGCGAGGCCCCTGTAAGAACGAGGCCCTGGGCGGTTGCCCCGCTCGCCACCCCCTAAGGCCGCCACTGCCACTGATTAAACGGCGCCATCCTCTCCGCATCCCGTGCAATGTACCTGTATTATCAAATTGCCCGGAAACCACATGGCAATATTCATAATGTCTAACCAATGCGATAAATAAGAAAATTCAAACTATAATTAAAATTTACACGATTGGCGCAGTGGTTGAGCGATTGGCTGCTGCGCTGCATGTTGCGGCTTCGATTCCCGCACGGAACAAATATTTGTTGTGTATGTGAGTTTATATGTTTGTAAACGCACCCTCGATACAGGAGAATTCCTAGTGGTGGGCAATGTTAAAAAAAAAGGAAATTATGTCGCCCTAAGCAGCTTGACATTATTCATAATTTTTTCATAATGCCCGGGGGCATTATGAAAAATGTCCCAATTTATCACTTGATCCATAAAAGGTTTGGTGGTGGTAGTCCCAGCATAGCCTGTAGGGCCGCTGTGGGTGCAGTTCTCATACTGCTAGTGATTGCCACACAGGCAAGTCGTTGCGGTCTTTTCGAGGTCTTTCTGAGCCGTGCTCAAATCGGGTCTGGGTCACCAGGCTAGAGAGCCATATTATTATGTGATTGAAGGTCTGATAACTGTGGTGTATAGTAAGTGGGTTGTATTGGGACTAATGCCCCAGTTTCGACCTAGCATACGTTTGCATTGCCACATGCATATACTGCCTTTTATGGTGGTGTATTCAGTAAGCTTTGCCCAATTCAGCTGCTTGTCCAGATAGTAGCTTAGCAGATAGTACCCAGGTATTTAGTATTAGTTGAAAGGCTTTGGGTGGTTCCGTTTTTTCCAGTTTTGGTGGGGTTCCCTGCTGGGTGGTATTCTTAACACCGGTCCTCTACTGTATTCAAGGCTCGGCGCATGAGATTGCATGGGGTGTTTTCATGTCATATAAGTAATTACTGCTGTACAAAATCCAGTTTTAGATCTTATTTTTATTTATTGTACACCTACCACAGTATAGTCTTTATAACCAAAGGTTGACTGGTAGAGAATGCCTTGGTGCATTAAGTCCGCCCATGTACCACTATTGTACATAAAGTTTAAATAAATATAATAAATAAATAAAATTACAATGTACAATAATTAATGAATGAAACTCGGAAAGTAGCCGAATGGAAATTATTTTATTTTACAACTCAGTGTCATAATTCAAAAGTTAGGGTCCCATCATGTTGTACTGATGCAGATGGCTCTAAAAAAGATACAACTGTACACATTTTTCAAATCTGAGTGTTAATTCTACTTATTCGCATCTCAGTCGCGACTTGTCAAAAAAGCCTCAATTTCCATTCATTTTTGACAGATTGCGAATGAGATGCGAATTCGAACGTTGCTAAAAAAATAGTACAATTGACCTCAGGTTAGATACACAAACATATGAACCTCGTTTACCTACTTACTTTTACAAAGACAATACAATAACTAGTAATCGTACAGACCACATATTTTAAGCACAAAGGTCCAGGCCGTAAGCAACTAAATTAAATAAGTGAAAAAATATACACAGTTACTGATTGTAATATTCCAATTGACTATGCTATCATGGGCTGAGTAAGTCTAGACGTGTTGTCGTCAGGTTTACTATATAAACCGTGTAACATTACGCAATACGTGAAAAAGCCGCGAAAAAAACGAATTAAGTGCACATAAATGTATGGGGAAGTCAATTTTTTTTCGTGATTTCAGTGTTGGTCCCATAGTAACTATTGTTCATAATGATGAGTACAATGACCCCCTTTCAGGTATTGCGTTTATTCTGTTACACTTTGTATAAAATCAAAATTATCACCTTCATTTTTGTGCTATTGTACCTTAATTTGCTTTCGGTCTCGTGTATTTTAAGAAGCAAGCCGCCACCAGCACGCCCCTTTCGCATCCAGCATCTCCGTCGCTTACAGCTGTATCTTGAACTGAAATAGCATAAAAAACTTGGTAAGTATAGAGCTTCTTGCTTCTAAAAATATTTCAGAATTCCCGAAAAGCATCAGTCTGATATAAAATCTTTTATACCTGTTTCGCATTTCCTTGTCGTGTCTTCCAACAGAGCGTATGTTCCATCATTTGTCGCATACTTTTTTAATCCAGCCAGACCGCTGTTCACATCGTATTGACCTTTATCATTGAGCTGTAATAAACAAAATTGTTTTTCAATTAATTCAATTATTGACCAACAGATTTTGATCTTTTTTCCTACTCTTTGTACCATAACAATTTTCATTGGTCATAAAGTATGGAATGGTTTAGGAATTTAACAAAAGCTTCTAAAAAAGATAAAAACCTCGGCAGTGGATGTCCAAGGAAATTCTGAAGAGTCTATCTCTTAGTACAGTAGGAAAAACCTAGTAATACTTACAAGGCCAATTTTTTTGAAGTAGCAGCCCCAGTAACAAGGATTAACCAGCGCCACGTCACCTGATATCATAGCAGTGTCCAAATCGGCTTCCGAAACTCCAGTCTCCTTTATACACTCTTGTTCCAAGGGCTTTAAAGTCTCACGGCAAGAACCTTCAGCCTTTTAGAAGAAAATAAAGACAATAATCACTAAAATACCAACGTATAATTCTGTGACTGGCGTGAATATGTTGACAAGTCCAAAATTGTAATTTTCAGGGCGGTTAATTAGTTCAACGTAATTTGTGTTTTATTTGTTTTTAATGTTTTTTATTCCGCCTTTTAAAATATGACAATAAATAAACGAAATTCCCCCGTAGTTTTCATAATAATAGACTATAATATAAAATAACATCGTTCACAAAAAAAAATTAAAATCGTTAATAAGTATGACATTAGGCTTTGTCAAGTTGTTATAAAGCGAGATGTTAACACACTACCAAAGTTCAGCTTCAAAGCTTATGTACTTTTGAAGCAACATTTTTTAAATATTAATTCATAATGCGTAGAACGTTTAAAGCCAATAAAAAAACAATAATCGACTTGTAAATGTGTTCACGCCAAGCAGCCACGGTTTGTGCTTCTATACTTACGGGAACACTGTTAATGGCCACCGCCACAGCACATAAAATGAAACACGGAAACTTAGACATGTTGTAGTTTTCAGTTTCGCACTCCTAATCCTCCGAAGTTTCAGCT
Organism: Mamestra configurata; assembly: GCA_002192655.3. Taxonomy (NCBI): domain Eukaryota; kingdom Metazoa; phylum Arthropoda; class Insecta; order Lepidoptera; family Noctuidae; genus Mamestra; species Mamestra configurata. The sequence goes on along the minus strand of NDFZ01001619.1, from coordinate 7,358 downwards.
GTAAGTGCTCTGACTTTATCAACATCACGTCTTTTTATATGCATAAGTTTCCAAAATCAAAATAATTGATTGCGATGTAATAACAAAAATAATCACACTGAACTACGCGCAGTGCTCAATTTGTTTCCATGTTGTAAATACTGTCTACATTTTTTGAAAATTTGCATCCGGGAAATGATTATGTACCTACGTGTTTGTTCTAAAATTACACACATTCACATTGTCTACAGATATTTGAAGCACTGGCCATTTGAAAAATATTAAAACACCAATTCGTTCTAGACAAATTTATTTTCTGTATTCTAAATTATAAAAAAAGCATGTCGCATGCGGCAAAATTCATACTAACAATTTTTTTTTAACTAATTATATTTGCTTTCCTGTGTGTGTTAAAAATTTGATTGGTTAATGCGAAACGAGTAGATAGTAAATGCGAAATAGGCATAAAAGATTTCAAATCAATATGAGTCTTATCGGGAATTCGGAAATATTATTTACCTGGAAGCAAGAAGCTCTATACTTACCTACTAAGTTTTATTTCAAGCTGTAAGCGACGGAGATGCTGGATGCAAGAGGAGCGCACTGGTGGGTTGCTTCATAATTCCGTAATCCCCGGCTGGTGCCGGCCCGCCTCCGCGGGCCACCTCGCATGCTCACTCCACCTAAGTTAACATTGTGAGATGTGGACAGAATGGACCGGCTGCAATTCTTTGGATGATGTCACATGAAAGAAGTCATTTCAGATTAAGTAACAAGTCTATTTTTTTCCGGAGGCTATTTTATGTTCGGCATGCAAAATTGTTAAATAATGTTTGCCCATAAATTGAGCATTTTGCGCAAATAGACAGATTTTATAGTAATTACTTCACGGCCAATTGCAGATATTTAGTATATTAGTATATTTATATAAAATGTACTTGGAGCTCACTCAGTCGATGATTCAAAGTATAAAGCGTGTAGAACTCATAAACCTAATATCATGTTTCAGTTTGTTTTTGTTATTTTTTGTGCCGTGGTTTTAAGTCCAAACAGCGTTTTTGTAAGTAGTTATTAACGTATGTAAAAATCACATAACCTATCCATTGATTGTCTGTATATTTGAGTAAAACAGCCCATATAATTAATGAGGAAATAATAACGCAAATATGACTTCCATATTTCAAAGATCACTTTAGATTTGTCTGTATATTTGAGTAAAATAGCCCATATAATTAACGCGGAAGTAATAACGCAAATATGACTTCCATTGTGGTATTTCAAAGATCACTTTAGATTTATTTGCTGACTTCATCTATTCTTTATGGTTGTTTTATTTTTTTAAAGGCCGAAGACAATTTAAGGGACTCGGCAAACGAATGCTTGAAGAAGTACGAACTTACAATTGCTGACATAGAGGCCGCTACAAAGGCAGGCGACGTGTCGACTATTGATTCATGTTTCTGGGGCTGCTATTTTAAAAAAGTTGGATACGTGAGTATTTACTTTTTCTGATTTTTGGGATGTAGAATTGTTTTATACAGAGGAAAAACCCCCGCAACAATTAGGGGTTTGTTACGCAGTAGATTTTGTAAGTAGTCCTCTTAATTAGGGTCCGAACCTCCATATAGGAAAACGGAATCCTTACACTTTTGTGACCCAAACAGACGCGTTTTTGGAGGGAAATATTTGAAAAACAAAGAAAAAGTTTTCATCGTAAGGATCTCAGATGTTCTTTCATACTCCATTCTGAAAAAAAAAAAAAACTAGATGAACATAAATAATTAAATGAAAGCTTAAAAAAATAAATTAATGCCCCCAACTTATATCCGAAACTACCCAACCCAAAATTGCGAAAAAAGTAGGTACAGGTTATAGGTTTGTACCTATATATTACGGGAAAATCTAAAAGAAGTCTACGGTTTTTAAAGTAACATGTTAAAAACGGCTCAACCGATTTTCATCAAACATGTCTAAGAACACTCGCACATAAGTCACCTTTGATACAAAAAAAACTAAATTGAAATCGCTTCATCAGTTCGGGAGCTATGATACCGCAGACAGACAGACAGACACACACACAGACAGACACGTCAAGCTTATAACACCCCTCTTCTTGCGTCGGGGGTTAAAAAGATATTAATCGTTTGGAACCGTTTGCAAGCGAGTCCGATGCGCACTTTGCCCTTATTTCTTTTATAAAGCCCTATATACACATACTCGCACAACTTAGTTTTCTTTTATGTCATTGAGTCACAATAAGCTTTGATTGGTGGATGTCACTATGACATACAAGCTACAAGCATACTTTTGTGCAAGTGTCTGGCAAGTGAATTACAGCCTTTAAATGAGGTAAGGTTGCTACCCGAGCGAAACCAGGACGTCACTTCATCCTCGTCAGAATTTGGCTGAAAATACTCGTGAATGTTCTTTGTACAAATGTTATTATTTAGTTACTGTGTATTCTTTATTACAGATCAACGAAAAAGGTGAATACGATCCGACCGTCTACCTGGCAAACATAAAAGAATTTATGACGGATGAAAAGTCAAGGGCTGATGTTGAAAAATATACCCACAATTGCGACTCATGTATGTTGGAAATAAGTACTTAAACTGTCCATATTTTTTTCTATTCGTCATCGTTTCAGACACAAGGTATCTCATGACGCGAGTTAACAAAGTCTTTCATTGAATCAAATTAATGCCTTTCATAAAAAACATTACTCTTTCGGTTGTCAGGTAAACAGGCAACAATTTTCACATTTATATAAAAAAAGGTTTAAAATTATTTTGTACTAGTGGCCTGCCCCGGTTTTGCTAGGATGTAATATTTATTTTTAAAAAAATCTTCATAAGAACCTTCTCCTGACAATAACAAACACAACAAAAAAGAATTAGCGAAATTGGTCCAGCCGTTCACGCGTGATGCCGTGACCAAGTGAAATAGGGATTCATTTTTATATATATAGACTAGCGGTCCCGACAGACGTTGTCCTGTCCGAACATTTGCTTTGTGTATGACGAAAAATTATAGAATTCGATTGTAACGCCACCTAACGGGTCCAATTTTGAATCTAAACCATTCTCGAACCCCCTTGAACACACACAAAAAAATTCATCAACATCGGTCCAGCCGTTCAGTCGGTGGCAAGCGGTGTGTCATTCCTACTAAGCTGCTAAGATGAGGTGCTGACAGTCGGTTCCAAGTGAAGTGTATTTATTTATTAATTACAGTGAAAGATGCAGTCGTAAGTGACGGTGAAGCTGGGTGCGAGATGGGTGCGCTGTTGGCAGCTTGCCTCTTGGAAAACGATAGAAAAGAATAAGGTAGAGCCACCATAAAGTCGTGTGTTTTGCACTACTCACGGCCACGTGCGGTTGTTATTTATCAACACTGCTATTTTAAATCCTTAGGATCTTTGCTATTTTAGTCACATATGTATCCTCTTCCTCTTTCAAACGTCTTATTCGTAAGAATAAACTGTCATTGTTCATACCTGTTGCCACACCCTACTACCAACATTATACCTCATGGCTCACATGTACTAGGCCTAGGTACTGCTTTACTAATAAAATGATTAAAAATTACAGTGTTTTCAAATACTTACGCTAGAAAATTAAGTTTTAGTCTTCTAAAAAATTAGGTTACTAGGTCTCCTATAGATGTTAAAATGCAACTTCATACCTATGTTACACCTACGTATATTTTTACGTTGGTTTCGTGCTTGCAAGCGCGACTGCCGAGCGTGGGGTTCGATTGCCAAGTCGGAAAAAAGTGTAAAAGTTGATCCGCACATATCAGAGCTGTGCCCGGGTCGTGGACAGACCGTGGTTCGTCCAGAGCTCAAATAAATATCGGTGCGTACATTTCATATAAACTCGTTCATACACGTCCGTGTCACGGCCCGGATACGGCCGTGTTCTATGTGTTTCAACCTTTGAGTTTTTTTCATTAGGAATTTCTCAGTACACCCCGAGGTTTGGAACTTGGTGGCGCCCTGCGAAAGCACAATAAGCCGTAGGTCCTACGCCAGATCTCTCTCGAGTCGTGTCGGATTGCCGTCCTATACGATTGCGAGAGTGATGAAAGAGATACCTATTGCATCTGTGTTTGAAAACACACTTGTGTACTATATATATGTCCCGTGCCGATGGCTAGTCTCCATTGTGATTGGCCATCATGGCCGAAATCGGTCAGGAGTACTAGTATGTATTATTATAATAATTTTAAAGTAAATTTTTTTTGTTCTCAGATCTTTGAAGGAACAAACGATAATGCAGCGATATTGAATGCTCATCGGGACGGCTTTTTCTGTTATTATCTTTTGGTTAATTAAAAGAAAAATATTAAAACGCTTTAAACATTTTTTGTGGTTTTTTTCCTTTAATTTCGACATCTACATCAGCGACTCCAAACAGAAACAGTGTTACAGTACGTGTGGCGGCAGACCAGATGGATTTAAAGAGTTTTAAAATTCTTGAGGGTAGGTACAGAGTCCTCAATGTTGCACACTGTCGATGGACTTGTTAATGTTATGTTATGTTTAATGTCCCCTGGTTCTTTTTGTACAGTCAAAGTCAAAGTCAATTCATTTATTCCAACTAGACCATTAAAAGGCACTTTTGAACTTCAATATTGTTCAGTTTGAAATTAAAATATTATAGTGACTCTAGTTGTCCATTCGCAAAAGTAGATTCTTATTGTTATCTTTTATTATTTTGCTGATATTCTATTTTTAAATCTGAACATAAAACTACTTAAAATGAATAAGCATTAAGTAGTTATTTCGGATGTTCCATTTTTAATATAGTTGAATTTAAAGTACTTAAAGTGAATGAGCATTAGTTTAATGTGGCGGGGATTTTTAATCTGTGGCATTCGTGATTGTTCCCGCCATGAAACGTCAACATGTTTTGGGTTAAGGATTTTAATGGATTATTAAGAAAAATATAACGAAGCATTGGAAAGTATACTGCGCTTTATTTAACCTCCTAGCCCCTGAAGTTTTTAGTTCAGAACTGGGATTACAAATGGATAAAATTCCAGTTTACCTGCGCCTACTAGTGGAAATTTGAATTTCAAATCTTTGGGCTGAAAATTAAGGCGAGTATAAATGATTGTTTATAAGTAATTTGCGTAGATTCATAAACTATATATGTAGTGTAATCCAGAACAGTATTAGTAGAAAGCATCTAATACTTAATTGTTTTAATGTTAATTTCGATTTCATATTTTTACAAAATCATTGAGTTTGTTATTTCATTCTATTGACATATTTTTCATGTTAAAAAAAAA
>NDFZ01001618.1:0-14443 GCA_002192655.3 Mamestra configurata | reverse complement strand
TATTGACAGGCTCGTGTTTGAGCACAATCTGATCGAAAGTGATGATTTGGTTGACGATGGAGCTCGTCTGCCTAAAGTAACCTAATCACTCTTGACTTTCCTTTAACAATGTGCTAGCTACTTAGGAATAAAAAACAGAATACTGATTACCAGTTACTGTTAGCCTGTATTGTTCCACTGCTGGGCACAAAAGCCTACCTCAAAACTTTCAGCTGTTGTGCTCTAGGGCTAATGTGGACCACTCGGTGGTTATTCTTATGGCTAGCTCATACCGCTATCTTCTCCGCGGTCTACCGCGACGACTTCTGGCTTTGTCATAGATAAGTTATTTTAAACGAAATAGGCGACGGAAAAGCTATTCAGCCATAAATTATGAAGGACCCATACCAATGGAGTTACGATAGACATCTTTACGGTAATATATCACTCGCCGTCCTCTTCCGTCTGTCTGTATGTCACAGGTAATTTTAGAATGGAAGCTTGGATTATTTTTGGAGGTATTTTAATTGAAAATCTTTAAACGGTTGCAGTGGTATAGCGTGTTGTATTTTGATGAGACTTTTGAAACTTAACATGCGAAGTTAGCTTACGGTCGTGTTCTAATCTCAGTCTCAGGGCGGGTTTCCGAATTGATTATTTTGAGCTAAGAACGTTTCAATCCAAACTGCAATGTTCCTTTTTTAGATTTAAGATATACTCAACTTCAAATGCTTTTAATTTAGATATCGGGGGTTAATCAGGTATCGGACAAAAACATGCTCAATTTCCGAACCATTTGACATTGATTTTCGTCGAGATTTAATATTGCGCCTAGAATTTATAAGCAGCGGTTTTGGCTACAGCAGTATAAACCACGGGTAAAATTGCCGCTGCCAATGCACAAATCTATAGGTCATATTTTCCAACGATCACGTAAGATATATCGTCCGTATTTATCTTCTTTCAGAAAGACCAGCAATATCATGAAATGGATGATATACTTTTTAATACTTTGGTCTGTTCACAATTTCCTACAACACTGTTTTGAAATAAATCAAATAAACGAGGTATATTGTCTTGCGAGTTCTTTTAAAATGTAGTTGTTTGCTTTGTTACTGCTAAGGAGTAGAGGATAAATTGTGCTGGAGCAAGTCAGTAAATTATTAAGTAGCTACTTTCTAGATAGAAGTGCTCCATATTAGTTCGTTTATTCCATAGAAACCCGGCATTGTTCGAACAAAAGCAATGAGTTCTACTTCTGTTGGTTTAAATTCGAACAATTATGGGATTAACACACATTGTGCCACGGAGTGGCGTATGCTGAAATTGACTTTTGACTTGGGCCCAAGTTTCTTCAACCCACATCTAGATAATCCAAACCAGTATATATAAAGAGGTATTTTTTAAATAACTAATCTCTGGAAGTACAGATCCGATTTAAAAAAAAATGTAATGGAAAGCTTGGCTCAGCCTGCGTAAATGTGACGTAAATATGCACACGACTACGCGATGCGGGCACCGGAATCCACATCGCGTAGGCTCGTAATCTCGTCTCGTCAGCACAGCGTTTAACCGACGCGCTAGCACAACGTCTACGCTACGCCCGACGCTATAAATGAGTCTATGCGACGCCCTGCGCCAGCAAGAGTCTACACGACGTCTTGCACCAGCACAGCGTTTAACCGACGCGCCAGCACATCGTCTACCCAACGCCCGACGTTAAAAATGCGACTGCGCCAGAAAGCGCGCGTCTACGCGCCGTAAACCAACGCCAGAAATGAAGGCACCCTAGACACGTACTCACCGACAAACACATTACAACAAGTAACATAAAGTTAGAACCTTAATGACCTTATAAATACGTCTTTCTTGTTACTTAAATAGAAATTAAAGCAAGTTGCACGCTGAGCGAACACGTCAGAAAACACGTGAACCGCACGTGCGTGTATTATTAGCTTTAACTTTGTGATATTAAGTGGCACTGTACCTATTTATATGTTATTTTATAATACATTTGCGAGTTTCTTAATTAATACTACCAGTTCATTAAACAAATCGGTAGTAATCGAAGAAAATTTCATTAAATGAGAATGATAATTAGATGAATTAAATTCGTAGATGACATTTTGTTAATTAGTGGGATTGTTCAGCGGGATATTGGGTGGATCGCAGGAAGAGGAAGGAGGAAGGAAGGTCGTCGATTTGGATGGGTTAGCGAAGTAGGTCAACAAGAAGGACACTGGTGAATTTCAAAGAAGATACGGGATAACAAGTTTGCAGCAATACAGTGATGTACATTTNGTAATGGAAAGCTTGGCTCAGCCTGCGTAAATGTGACGTAAATATGCACACGACTACGCGATGCGGGCACCGGAATCCACATCGCGTAGGCTCGTAATCTCGTCTCGTCAGCACAGCGTTTAACCGACGCGCTAGCACAACGTCTACGCTACGCCCGACGCTATAAATGAGTCTATGCGACGCCCTGCGCCAGCAAGAGTCTACACGACGTCTTGCACCAGCACAGCGTTTAACCGACGCGCCAGCACATCGTCTACCCAACGCCCGACGTTAAAAATGCGACTGCGCCAGAAAGCGCGCGTCTACGCGCCGTAAACCAACGCCAGAAATGAAGGCACCCTAGACACGTACTCACCGACAAACACATTACAACAAGTAACATAAAGTTAGAACCTTAATGACCTTATAAATACGTCTTTCTTGTTACTTAAATAGAAATTAAAGCAAGTTGCACGCTGAGCGAACACGTCAGAAAACACGTGAACCGCACGTGCGTGTATTATTAGCTTTAACTTTGTGATATTAAGTGGCACTGTACCTATTTATATGTTATTTTATAATACATTTGCGAGTTTCTTAATTAATACTACCAGTTCATTAAACAAATCGGTAGTAATCGAAGAAAATTTCATTAAATGAGAATGATAATTAGATGAATTAAATTCGTAGATGACATTTTGTTAATTAGTGGGATTGTTCAGCGGGATATTGGGTGGATCGCAGGAAGAGGAAGGAGGAAGGAAGGTCGTCAATTTGGATGGGTTAGCGAAGTAGGTCAACAAGAAGGACACTGGTGAATTTCAAAGAAGATACGGGATAACAAGTTTGTAGCAATACAGTGATGTACATTTTTACACATCGATGGATGATAGAATGGATCAGTCCAAGTAGATGAACAGTTCCTACGACCTACAGCAAATGCTACAGCATCAATTCCGGACCGAACCGACGAGCAATCGATAGATTTAATTGAGTTCTCGGCAGGAGTCAGTCACGCGATCGAATTTGCATGAGTTTCTTAATTATTTCTAATCTCTTCTCTAAATAGTATAAAACAAAATCGCAGTCTGCCTCTGTCCGTTTATTTATTTTAAACTGCGAAACGGATTTTGATGCGGTTTTCGCTAGTGGAAAGAGCGATGAGCGAGGAAGGTTTGTTTTTATTTGGGACTATTTGGTACGAAATGGCTGAACTATGGACGGTGTTATTAACTGCACGCGTGCGAAGCTAGCTTCGGACTTGAGTAGTTTCTGATAGAGCATGAAGTTCTAACTCTCCTAACAGTCTAAGCCTTAATATATCGTGCTGCCCACACATATAATAATAATATCTTGGGACAACTCACACACGGTCATCTGATCCCAAACTAGGCAGAGCCTGTGCTTTGGCAACCAGACAACTGATAAACATACTTATATATTTCTAAATACATACATATTATAGACAAATTACATATTAAATAATATGTCAAAATTAATGTCAAATTTCCAATTTTTAAAGTAATACTAGCTGCCGTCCGCGGCTCCTCCGGCGTTAATGTCGAAAATTATTCCAAGGGAACATAATCCCGGGATAAAAATTTCATCTAAATCGGTTCAGCCGTTTGCGCGTGAAGAAGTAACAAACATACACACACACTTACAAACTTTCGCCTTTATAATATTAGTGTGATCACGCTGTCGCTAGTTCGCATGCATCGCATAGAATATTCACGTGAATTGATGTAGGTATTGCATTTTATTGCCTTGGTACGCGTTTGAAGGAATTGGTGCATGATATAAATAATGAGCAGGTATCTGACATACTTACATGTGCATGAAATGGAAGTGGCATACCTAGTGTGGAACAGGAAGACTGAAGGGGTATTTAGAATTTTGGTCGGGAGTAACACGAGTAAGGAACATTTGGGCTGGCTGTCGAGTGGTTAGTGACCCTGACTGCTAAACCGTAGGTCCTGGGTTTGATTCCCAACCAGGACAAATCTTTGTGTGATGAGCATGATCATTTGTTCTGTGTCTGGGTGTAATTTGTCTATAACATGTATGTATCTAGAAATATATAAGTATAGTATTGTCTGATTGCCCTATGGAAATCAGACAATCCCAAACTCCCAAGAACCCAAACTAGGCAGAGCCTGTGATAGCACAGGCTCTGCCTAGTTTGGGATCGGATGACCGTGTGTGAGTTGTCCCAAGATATTATTATTATTATTAATATTTTCAGATAAATCTTTATGTTAGGTATTGGTATTCATGATAATGATCGCGTGACACAAATGTGTCATCGCGATCAAAGACTATTGTAAGAATTTCATTGCTTTGGTAAATACCAAAGCAATGAAATTCTTACAATAGTCTTTGCATTATTTACGTTCGTTGTACGAGTCAAAACCACCGGCCTAGTGCGAATCGGAATCGCACGTGAAGGGTTCCGTACCATAAACGACGTTTCACGTTTCTTGAATGGGCGTCCACTTTATTTTTTTTCTAATATTATTTGTTGTTATAGTGGCAATAGAAATACACACTGTGAAAGTATCAACTGTCTACCTATTACGGTTCATGAGATACAAGAAAAATGGACGACGAACAGTGGAGGCTTATTACTAATAGGGTTCCGTTGGTTACCCTTCGGGTGTGGAATATGGAGTAATAGAAAAGGAATTTCCTTGGAACTTCTTTAGATTTTGATAGAAAGTGTGTCGCCCAATTAGGGTGTATGGGCTCGGGAGACAAGGAAGAAATACTACTCCAGGGACGACCTCGCAAGCGACATCTTGAAGTTTGAATCGTGCGGCTGTTCTTAGAACTTACATACCTACTAGACGCTACTTTTTTATGGATGAGAAATCATCAAATGACCCCTTCCGCTCTGGGCGGAGCGGAAGGGAGTGTCAGACTCTTATTGAGTAAAACCCATCCATGTTACTCCTAATGCCTTTTGCTCTTACGAACAAATTCCGCAACCCTGGCAGGCACTGGCCCTAGTGGGCTCCGTCTCCTGTGCTGACATCTCTTTGAGGCGCGCATGAAACACAGCGCGCCATCGACCCGGGCCCTGATCGGAAGGCAAGACACCCAACGCTAACCGTCCGCAGTCCCGCGCCTACGGTGGCCGGGAATCGCCCCCTCCCGACACCCGGGCGTCTGGGGCGTGAGGTTAGCCTCTCCTCCACGCTGTCCGCCTCCTCCTTCACTAGCACTACTGCTTCAGACGCTATTGTTACTGAAAAACGTAGAACACAAAGTTATTAAATACATCAGTAACCCCATGGGACGCTTTAAAGTAGGTTGACAACATTTTAAGTAGGTTATACAAACATTTATGACTTTTTAACGTCCATAACTACCTAATTATATCCATTACTTCTCCCCTTGTCTCTTTATGTCACTAAGCATATATACGAGTATCTACATATTTCTATAATATGGATGTAAACAGTTTGTGCCTATACCACGGACTTTCTACTTATGTATATTTTTTCCTAACGCAAATCCATCCAAAGGTGGTCTGTAAAAGATCGCTTTTAGCGCTATGACTGGTCATTGTTACACCACACCAATTTTAAGCTCCTATTGTAATATGGTATGGCATACAAAAATAGTAAATTCAAAACATTTTGATGCAAGTGGGGAAAGTTAGTCATTGCGGAATAGACGCTCAAACTGTTTTTCATCACGATAACTTGAATTAGTTACAAAAAATCATATAAACATAATACTACCTATTTAGTAACAAATTATTGTGAAAAATGCCTCCCGGTCTTTTTTACGTACTTCCGGGGGTCGACTGACTGGATTGGGAGCTGCCCAGCGACCAGCCTGGCATGAAAACATAATCAAATGAATAGGCGAGTTTTCCGCACTAGTAGGAAATACACTTCAATTCGTGAAAACTTAATTTCCTAAAAGATATATTTTGCAAGTAAGAGCTATTTTTCGAGAGTGTTGAAAAGAGTATTTCCATTCTATTCTACTTACACATTATACGTACATAGTTTTATGTTATGATTTACATTAGCTTTCAGCACAAACAAACTTTGTGTTGGTGTTTCGAAACACGTGCGGTACGTAACTGGTAAGTTTAAAATGGCGGCTAAGTTAAAACTAAGCTGGTTGCAGGATCGTGAGGAATAGTCTGAAGAGATCCTGTGAGTCTCAGATGAAAAAAAGAGAGAAAGAAAGGAAAAGTATTTAATTGCCACAAAACGACATACATACCTACACAAGTTTATTTTTCTTAAATTAACCATAGACGATAGTGTTAGTAGTTCTTAAATTATATTCGTAAAATAACTTAACTAAATGAGAAAAAAATAACAAAAATATGAGTATAAATAAAGTAGATGCATGTCGTGGTTGTGGCAAACGGTTTCCACTCAGCATAATGCTGTGCCGTGGGGGCCCCACAGCACGGCGCTGATTTTTATTGGTCGCCTAGGACACCATGTACGGAAACTAAGTCTGTTGTGCATGTGAAAATAGATAATAAAAATATAAGATAATTAACAGTTAAATTACAGATAATTATAGATGATGAATTTCGCTACCCGCGCGATCGTGGCAAGTCGAGTTAAGTTGTCATTAGAATATGTCCGAGTTGATTGTTTGATCGAACCGTCAGGTATAGTAGAGTTATAACAAGTACACGAATTTCAAATTGTTGGAGAAATTCAAACTCAGCTTTTAATTCTGGTTTTAGTAGAAGAGACCACAATTTGTATAAGCTAGTATTTTGCAGTCTGTTTGATATACCACCAACTCCATGTCTCTGTCCCCCTACTATAAAGTGCCACTGCCGCCATGCCGCCATGATTCCTTTGTGAAAAAGGTATGTGCTAAGGTAGACACCAGATTAATGTGCAATAATGGTGCTTGTACTCGGTGCATGTAGCTTGCGCATATTAAGGCACTTGCGCAGGTTATATGCTCCGTGTAAAGGTGGTGAGCGGGTCCAGCGACTTGAGCATGTACCAACGCGAGCTACCTGCGCAAGTAACCCGCGCGCATCACAGATCGCGCGGGTTACCCGCATAAGTTTAATTTTTGATAAAGATGTCGGGCCCTGCATGACATGGAGGTTAGTGGAAAATGTTCTTTAAGGATTAATTTCATTGCAGGATCTAGGACAGTTGAATCGTTTCTCTGGGACTTGTCGAGTTCCATTGTCTTGGCACTTGCGTTCGCCACTGTTAATTCTGACTTTCAGAAGTTCCAGTAGTTAGGAATAGGTGAGCGAATTGTTCTTACTATTATAAGTATATCCAACTCTGGAGACTGGTTCGGTAGGTAGTGAATGTGTAGCCAAACGGTTGACTAAGGTTGCATTGCAGCTAAATATATTAACAAAAGCAAGATATTGTGTGCGTCCCAAAATATAAAGGCAGATTGTAGGAGTCTGAAAGACTCGATATATTTTGTATTTTGTTTCTATTGACAAAGATTATCGTATCAATCTATTGAAAGTGATGTAGGAGACAATTGAACAGCATTAAATAAGACATCTGTGATACGGCTGTCCCCTATAAATTACATGACGTACACGTTGGAGATCAATGCACCGTCATAAACTATTCTCTTCGGAGNATGAAAGTGATGTAGGAGACATTTGAACAGCATTAAATAAGACATCTGTGATACGGCTGTCCCCTATAAATTACATGACGTACACGTTGGAGATCAATGCACCGTCATAAACTATTCTCTTCGGAGTTTATTTTCACAACAAACTCAGGAATATAGCTAAATGACTAATGTAGTAGCCTAATGTACAGTCAGAAACATAAATTGCTTATCATGATATGGTGGTATGACACTTGTAAGTTATAAAACGATTAAGGGCTCTGGAGAAAGTTACATTTTTTTATTTGAGATGAGTTTGCTCTTGACTCTAGTCTTGGTCATAGATGACGGAGAAAAAGTCAACGATGGAGCGAGCTTACCCAGAAGAAATCTGTTCACTCTAATTTTGGATCCGATATAGCGAATACCGAAATGATTGGGATTGACCACGTGACATTTCGGCGTAGTTTTGACTTTTCGAAAGATGCTGTCCACAATAGCATGTTACTTTCTCTCATCTAGAAGATATAGTCTATTCTGTAACAGTAAAGGTACGAGTTCGTAGCCGAGTCGTCGCGCAGCACTGGTTTCTTTGTATTTCAATGAAAAAGTGACATGCATGCGACTCGTCGCTAGCTACGAAAGGCATTTCATATAAATATATGGAAACCAATAGTGTCGCAGCGATACGTCGTCTGCTGCTGTCTGCAGTCGGCTACGAACTCGTACTTTAAGATAAAATTAACCTTAAGCCCGCTTGCACCAGTCAGTTATTAACTGCGAGTTAGTTGTTATCGCGGGCAGGCGTAAGTTGTAAGCAACTTCTATTCTAGGGCAAATTCTACATTTTTTTAAACAACGTACTCTTTCGGTTCTCTGTCGCAATGTGTCAAAAATGTAGGAAAAATAAAGGTGTTTTTGACAGATTGCGACTGAGATACAAACGTTGCTAAACCTTTTTAACGCCAGAGCATAAACGCATCGGCGTGCCCCTGACGCCAAGCCACAAATTAGCTGTACTTTTTGTCACATATTTGTGACGTTTGGCGTACAGGGCACGCGCTTGCTTGTCATGTATACGTGACAATGGCGTTCAAGAGGTTATAAAATAGTGGAATTGGCCTTCTTAGCGGAGTTTCAATTCACTATTTTTGACAAAAGTGGCCAAAAATTATATGATATTGTTGTCTCTTGACTGTACCTATCTGTATTTTATATTTAGCGCTTATCCCCAGATTAACATGGTAACCGATGTCTAGACTGTAGACACATTTGTTGATACGTTAAACTGTAATTGGGGATCATTTACATGTATGTGTCATAGGCATTTGAAACGAGTATGCCTAGTCTTTGAGCTAAATTGATAGTCATTTAGGAAAATTAACGATATATTTTCATTTGCCCAACACAAAATTGTCGCATTGGGAAAATACATAATGAACTTGTATCGTTTTAAATATCAGGCTGGTGTCCGCGTATTTTGCGAAAGACATAATTTGGCTTATGTTTATAAAAATACCGTTCTCATCTTCCTGCCCTTATCCCATGTTACTTTGGTTCGGCGCAACACGTTTTTTTCTTCCATTCTGTCCTGTCAGCCGCCACGCTATTACTAACTCCCTTTTCTTTCATATCACTGCTAACACAATCCATCCATCTTTTCTTTGGCCTTCCTCTCCCTGTCCATCCATCTACATTTATATTCATAACTGTTTTAGTTACGTGCATTTTCATCCTCTTCACATGACCATACCAAGTACCAGTTTATAAAAATACCACAGAACATAAATTAGCAATTTACCAAAATGACGGAAATACGCAAACGCTGAAAAAGGGTCATTGTACTCATGATCAAAATAATTAATTGACCCATCCTATGTTTGGATAACTCGACCAAAAGTGCTGAAGAATAAACTTCTACAAACATATTCGTTCTGAGTATAAAGTTTTGTTTACTAGAAAGTCTATTTCGACACGTTGCAAGCTTGACAGCTAGAATGAGTCATTCAAAATAGTACGGTTTTTGGAAAATTATGACCCTTTAATATTCACCTGACATATACCAGTGGTTTTAAATTCAAAGCTTAAACAATTTAGAGGTTTTATTGTTGTGTCACCAACCGCAGGCGATTCATTGTTGTCGTTTGTGTGAATTTGAATTCCTCCAGCTCACGAAGGTGGGATCCTTTCGACTTATATTGAAACGACTCAACCCTTGGTATTAACATTTTATTTCAATCGATACTTAACGCAGCTATAAAAACTCTGTCTTAAAATAATCATTTTTTGGGGTTCCATACCCGAAAGGTAACCAAAGGAACTGCCTCCGATGTCAGTTTGTCTGAAGAGAAGACCTCGGAGCTCGAGTACATTCATTTTCGAGAACATAAATTATTTCAATGGAAATGTAGAAGTGTCATAATGATGTATTGTTTACTGTTGTGGGGCATCAGAACATATGTCACACAAATGTGTTTCAACGGAAATTAATCAATAGATTTTTGAATACAAATGCTCATTACTGATATTTTGGGCATGGTTACTGGCTGGTGCCTCTACAACGAATGGTTGTGGTTCGTACTAACACATATTATTATAATAGATATTGCTCTAATCACCAAGTTGGGCAATGTATTATTGGTGTGTGGATAATTCTATAATCACCATGGTTGGTACTGGTACACGATTAGGTGATAGGTATGCGTTGTTGGTTCTGTAACTTGTAAGACCATAGGCCTAAAAAATATATGACGAGCACAAAAAAGGTTTGTCACTTTTCATCATCA
This sequence comes from Mamestra configurata, assembly GCA_002192655.3. Taxonomy (NCBI): domain Eukaryota; kingdom Metazoa; phylum Arthropoda; class Insecta; order Lepidoptera; family Noctuidae; genus Mamestra; species Mamestra configurata. The sequence goes on along the minus strand of NDFZ01001618.1, from coordinate 3,815 downwards.
TTATCATATCAGCCGAAAGGCGTCCACTGCTGGACAAAGGCAAAGGGGGGGTTGGGGTTGTCATAATCGCCACGCTTGGCAGGCGGGTTGGCGATCGCAAAGCACAGAGAATGCTGCTGCCCATACTCTGGTGAGTCAATTAGTCGCCTCTTACAACACCCACGGAAAGTGATGGGATGGTGCTATTCTTTTACGTCCGAACCATACAGAATACTGTCACTGTCACCTTTCAGCAATTAAATATTATATCTAGTCACGGTAAAGTTTATTTGAAAAGAAAAGAAATATCTGTTTTCCTACGTTCGGTTGGGCTCTCAGTCTTGCCTGATGCTTGTGATTATATCTGATCTCCACAAGACCTCAAAACCCTATAACTGGGTAACACTCAAGCGTAGCTTAATAGCCTCACAATCGATTCATGTGGCTGTTATTATTTAAACAAAAGCAACTCAAATAAAAAGCAAATCAATTTAGATAAAATTAATCCCCGGAGAGCGAAAATATTTGAAAGAAAAAAAAACAACATTTACACAATCAACTGATAAAATACTTAAATTGCTTTCTATAAATACTATTACTGTTTTTTTTTCTTCTTCATTATGTTAATAGGTTTACTAGGTGCGCGAGATCTCTCTCCGGTCGTGTTGGGTTGCCGTCCCATCGGAATATGAGAGTGATGGAAGAGGGAGTGCACCTGTGTTTGCGCACACACATGTGCACTATAATATGTCCCGCGCCGATGGCTAGTCTCGGTTGAGAGTGGCTGCCATGCCATGGCCGAAATCGGTCAGGAGGAGGACTATATAATTTTAAACTTGAATACCATTGCTGAGGTCGATTGGCAACAGTACTGTGGAAAAGGTACAGTCTAAATAAAAACAGTTAAACATCGGATAAATTGAATAACATTACTTGAATAATAATGTGGCAGAGCTTCAAAATAAATTGGAATATATCTATAAATTGGATTCTTCGCTGTTTGGTAAACTTAATTGGGGAGACAGTTTGATCAAGGCTCTTTTTGTTAAAGTGCCCAAGTGGCTCTCAATTTTATTTTTCGATGTCAAATATGATTAGATGGAAAATATGAATGTGACGAAAGCTTGAGGGTCTCGCAGATAGGTGCGACACGACATTGCGATTAAGCATTTTCATTGAAATAGTTTCCAATCTTCTTTATAGCCTTTTCTCAACTATGTTGGTGTTGATTTCCAGTCTCTCCGGCTTCTACCTCTTGCCAGGGCTGGTGCTACATTTCCTGCAATTGTCGAATATCGTAAAATTATATCCGGGACGTGCCAGAAGAAATCTCGGTATGTTAAGATCCACGGACCGACCTCGGCCATCGTAACATAACCCTAGCTCAATTTCTTTAAAGAAAAGTTCCGCATTGTCATGTTGTTCAGTATTACTGCTTTTGGTATTGTGTTTCCTAGGTTAAAATATTCGCCTATTTTATCTACCACTAACCGTACCTCGCGGTTTCACCCGCCGTTTTCGGATTTTTGTTTTTGCTCGGCTCCTAAGGTTCGTAGCGTAATTTCTTTCGTATCTTTTTCATTTTAATACAAACCTTGTTCTGACAATAACGAACACAACAAAAAATAATTATCCAATTTGGGTCTGCAGTTACGAAGTTACGCGCGTACAAACATGCATTTCGGCGATTCATTGTTATTTTCTACCGTAATCACATACATCGAAGCATCACTTCGAAAGGGCCTATATCCAGCAGTGGACTTACTGGACTATGAGTTGATAGATCGTCGCGTTATCATAAACAGCAGAGCAGCCACAATCTATAAAAAGACAAGGACAGTATGGTAATTGTAACGTGCCCACAGCAAATGTCCAATCCGATCATTCATGTTTTTTTATCTTTTACGTACAAGATAAACAAAGCTGATCCCCACTGATTAAAACACATCGAACCACCTATACTACGGGCATCGTAGGATGGTATTTGTGACATTTGCATAAAACAGACGGACAAGAGAGTGACCTTATAAGGGTTCCTTTTTTACCTTTTGAGGTACGGAACCCTAAAAACTAACTGTAGCTTGTACGGCACTGTGGTGTTTACTAGGGTCATGGTAGGATGTTGCGGAATTTGTTCGAAAAAGCCACCGCGACCCTGGAACGGAAAGGGCTTTAGGAGGAACACGGATGGGTTTATGTCAGTAAAAGTCTGAGACGCCCTTCCGCTCCACCAAGAGCGGAAGAAGTCATTTGATGACTTTATGAATTTACCATTGATGAAAAAATTAAAAAAGGCATTGTAGGATGGTATTTCTGTCAGCTTACAAAAAAACCTAACTGTAGCTGTAGCATAAATTGTTAGAACGCATCATCATTAAAGATGTCGACTGCTGGACGTAGGGCTGCCCCAAGCTTCGCAAGTAAGCCTCATTTTGAAATGGCACATGGCCCAACGGTTTTAAATTTCTCCCTAATTTGTCCCCCAAAAGTGACCCCCATACTTTAAATTTATTTATTTACGTTACGCGTGTTTGGGTCACAAAAGTTCATTTGTGTACCGTACCGCAACTGTATCGGTCCGGTAGATTCGGAGTAAATTAGCTGTGACAGACGGACAGGCAGACATATGGTCAGACAGACACTCGAGTGATCCTATACGGGTTCCGGTTTTTCATAAGGCCGTTCGTAACCCTAAAAAGAGACGTATTCCACATTGGGAACTCTCTATTGATTTTAATCGATTTTTTAATTTTGACGTCAAAAAAATAAACGTCCCAATACTAGTACCTACTGATCCGTAGGTGCCATTTGTAGAATAAAATTTTAAATACTTAATAAATTATCCACTACAAAAAAAAGGATCCTACGAAAAATTTCGATAGATGCCGCATGTGGAATACCTCAGGTACCATTCACTCAGTGAATGGTACCTTAGGCGGGCGCCCCAAGTGGAATACGCCAAAAAAGATGGTGCACACATTAGCAAGAATGCTGTTCTGTCTACATCACACAAAATTGTTTTCACTCTGGTGCACTTCTTGACGCATTGGCTAACTGAATTTGCTTAGCCTTTCCCGAACTTTGCTGGAGTCGATTTCCAGTGTGACCAGATGAAGCTGAGTACTATCTTTTTATGTGTAGTGACTGCCTTTCTGACCTCCATAATCTAGTAACTGGTACCACGCTACCAACGCTGGTAACTAGCTACTAGTACTAGTTACTGACCCCCCCGTAAGAATTTCCCTTTCCCATATAGCCCATAGCCTTCCTAATAAATGTGGCTATCGTATACAAAAATAATTTTCTAAATCCGACTGATTATCTCGTTCAAACAAACAAACTATTCAGCTTTATTAAATTAGTATAGATGACAGCCAGGAGAATTGTTAACGTGTTTTCCGAGGTACGGCGGAGTTTCAGTATGTTATTAATCCAGTTATAAAACCCATCCACAGTCTGACCTCAGAAAGCGTTGCTTAACCCTGAAGATCATGTACAATTGTTTAGGCACATTTACGGCAGTTCCTCACGCACTGTCTAACTGAAACTACCAAAAGAAGGTACGCTTATGTGTACACCGCTTATCGTCCAAAATAAACGCGTGACGTCATCGTTATACCAACATTAAGTGTCACTATCATTGTCAGCAATAATTCATTGTAAGTATTTACCCCGTCAACGTAATAGTTATCACTTGACACTGAAAATGTTTTGACTTAGTTGGTTTTCAGCCTGTCGTATTTCAGAATTATAATGACGTAAAACTACCCGTGTTTGGTTTGAATTGTTTAAATAACAGTACTGTGGGTGTTTAAGGTTTTATAGGTATGTTGGTA